>JAMPIV010001334.1:0-66402 GCA_024509875.1 Oreohelix idahoensis | reverse complement strand
GACGATACTCAAGGCCTTAAATCTTACCCCCTGCAGACCCAAGAAGAACATCGCCAATTAAGATGGTTTGGCCATTCTGCAGAATGGGAGAAGATCGGATACCTATGGGAGCATGGAGCTGGTCCCCTTGTATGGAGCCAGCACAAAGGAAGCGCATGCTTATGCCGTGTTGGTTTCCGTAGGAATTTGTTTGACGTGATGAGGTTCTGTAATAAAGTGGTCCTATTTATTTCGTCTTATACCTTTTTCATCATCGTTCATTTTTTTTCTCTCCCCGGTTTTGCTCATTCGTCATTTTTTAAAGTTATCTTTCTTAATCCGGCTTTTACCTAAGGATAATTTTAAGATTTTCCATTTTGGCAAACACCTGGCTTCGTTAGATCTTATTGTCCTGTTGGCTATTGCAACACATGGGCAATGAGACAAATTAGTTTGATAGCTTAATCCTCTGTTTGAACAGCTGGTGTCAAATTTTCGACACAACAGGGGCCAACGGAGCGATTGAAAACAAAGGACGTAAGAGACTGTGGTGAAGTGGGATGTTATAAATACTTATAGGGAACTTAGTGTACTGACTGAGATCAGCTGTGAAGGTATCTATATCTATTAAGAGTAGTGTATTATAGATAACCTTACTTGCTACCACATATCTCTTTATCTCAGTCAGAATTATTCTGGAATAGTGTGATGCTACGTTATGTGTCTAGGGTATGAGTATGGTGAAGTGTAAGTCACAACAACAGACAGATAAACAATTTAATTTAATCCACTACTCTTGACAACACGGTGACACTCACATACATATAACACTCTATGAGAATATCTTAAAGAAGTCACTAGTAACGTTTCAAATAACAATATGTATTCATTACTGGCATGAATGAATATGTGTCCTGATTCAACTACAAGGGAACCAGGAATCACAATCAATTTAAATTACAAGTTATGTACAGAATGTATCTAATATGAATATTGTAGTGACATATATTATTACAAATGTTCTATGTGTGTCAGTTGTGTAGTAGTAAAATGAGGTAATACTGGTTTTGTTTTGTTCAAGCTCTGTTGGTATTTGTCATCATGACTTCAATAGTTTGTCTTTAGGGACCATTATTGTAGATGTTCACAGTTCCTGATTTTAAGACAAGTAAATTCCCCTCTTAATGTTAATTTTAAAAAATCAGTTCAAGATGAGGGGACATAATGTTGAGCTCAGCTGGCCAACTCTGCTTATCTTTAGTGATGGCGGCAGGAAAGGACTCCTCTGCTCGAATTCTCCTCTGGGCTCAGGAGACACCTCACTGATAGCTAAAAAGACCAAGGAGTATGCTGTCCGACTCTGGATTCAGCAAATCTCTGACCAGGTGCTGCTCACTACCATCAAGACCACTGTCCCTGAAATCAAGAAGGATGTACCTTCTACTTCATAACTAATTTATATTCTCTTTTACACTGATCACAATACAGCACAAACATTGCGTTCAGAGCGTTAGGCCAACAGTCAGCTTCATTTGAAATACTTTATTCCAGTATTACCCTTCTTAATGGTTACTACGCCTCTGCACTTCCAGCATTATTTCTTTCTAGTCCATCATCCAGGTGTCAGTGTACTACTTGGCCATTCCATGCCGTTTTACTTCTCTCCGACACCCTCTGTTCAGGCTGGAGCATTATAGGCTTTACCTCACGTTTGCCACTGAACTACACATATATATACAGGCATAAATCAACAATTCACATTCAATTTTTCATTAAAAGATACTGAATGGTTTAAGCTTACCACAATTTCATGGAAATAAACACAGATACGTTGATTAGCAATGAATTCTGGCACAAACTGGCACAAATTCCGTTCTGCCTATGTTCCAGGCTTTT
Source organism: Oreohelix idahoensis (assembly GCA_024509875.1). Lineage (NCBI taxonomy): Eukaryota > Metazoa > Mollusca > Gastropoda > Stylommatophora > Oreohelicidae > Oreohelix > Oreohelix idahoensis. The sequence goes on along the minus strand of JAMPIV010001334.1, from coordinate 64,527 downwards.
ATTTTAGCAAAAATGTGAGCTGGCTTCAACGTACTGTCGCTTTATCAAGCTTATTTGAATTAGTGGTCTCGAACTAACGCTCCCAAGTGTGTATATCAGCGAGACTGGCCAATGAGCCACGTTTCGACAAGTGTTTGAAAAAATGTTATCTTTTCCCGTCTCCCCCAACAACCAAGATAGTATTTATAGCCCGACCAATCGTGGTTAGGCTTTCATTTGTTGCGCTCCAATCAATTTGGAGTTTACATGGTAGGCTATTTATGTAACGTAAGGTTTTTTTCAAACACGTTATAAAAAAAAATTTTATGAGCAGAAATGATTTTATGCTGTCAGGCACCCCCAATATTTTATTTTGGGTATAATTTATTAATTCCTGGACTATTTGCGTAACGTTTTACATATTATTTGTCAGCAAACCCTAAGGAACCCAAAAATACTAATTTAAAGGAGCTACGTGGCTGCGTTCAAAATATGCAATTTCTTCTATCTCCTGTTTAGAAGATGTGCTGTCTGGGTACTGTTATGTGTTCAAACGTAAACCCATATAATGTTGTCTTTTCTAATAAGAGTCTGTTATGATTTATAAACCTAACTCTGGGAAAGGGTAGTGTATTTTATCACTGTCCGTCTGAAAAAAAAATTAGTGCATGTAGACTTACACGCGTGATGGTAGTAATTGTGTATCGCGCGAAGCGGGTTTAGTGTTCGGCTTTCTGCCTCTCCCTTCTCTTTTTATCCCTTTAGTCCATCTGTTCGTTCGTTTTGGTAACGCAGTATAATTAATGTTAGGGTTAATTTAGGTCATTACGCAGTACGTCTCAATGCTTTTCCAAGAAATACAGCACACGTTTCATTGAAGAAGGCGGGTAATAATACAGTAAGCTTTACTATCAACGTGAAAGCGTTACAATTTGCAGACGAAGCAGAAAACAAGGGGGATTTCGAGTACATTCTTTGGGACAGCACTGTCATTTTACCATTGCTCTTCTCTTTATTAATTTTATTTGTTAGGCTTCATATTTACCTAATAATTTATATATGTGGATTAGAATATTTCATGACACTTCCCCTCTTAAAACAGACATTATATGTCAGTCCTTTATTCTATATTCACATAGAGAAATTTATTATTATTTCTGGGGTTTACGGTGATTCTCATCACACGGATGGCGGCTTAAAAAATCCGCTCCCAGATTTGTTTTTCCAGATATATATTCAATGCTAAAATTATATGGAGCCAGAAGCAAAGACCATCGGAGTAACCTAGAGTTCTCATGCTTAGCCTGTGCTAAAAACGATAAAGGTTTGTGGTCAGTTTGCAACTTAAATTCCTTCCCATATAGATAAATATTGAATTTCTTTATTGCCCATATTACTGCAAGACATTCTTTTTCGCTAGTTGAGTAGTTGATTTCAGCTTTATTCAACTTTCTGCTAGCATATGCCACTGGGCTTAATTCCCCATCCAATGCATCTGATTTCTGTAGTAAAGTTGCACCTAGCCCAATATTACTTGCATCCGTCCTTACTATGAATTCTTGACTTAAGTCAGGTAATTTCAAAATGGGTTTACTTGTGAGCTTTTCCTTCAATTCTTGGTAAGTCATTTCACATTGTGGTGTCCATGTAATGCGATCTGGAAGTCCTTTACGTGTCAATTCCGTTAAAGGTGCACATATGGAATTAAAGTTTTTGATATACTTCTGGTAGAAACCACATAATGAGACAAAGGATCTCACGTCCTTCTTGGTTTGTGGTCTCGGGCTTTCTGTAGTTTCTCTAAATTCTTTGGGTCAGGGGTCATGTTTCCCTGATAAACTGTGTGTCCCAAAAATTCCAATTCTTTACATCCAACGCAACATTTGGTTGGTCGGGCTGTTAAATTTGCCTCCCTAAGTCGATCAAACAGCATGTTCAGAGAGTCAATGTGTTCCTCAAATGTTTCTGTTGCTATAAGGATATCATCCATAAAATTTGTTATACAGGGATTATTCAGAGGATCCAATAATTTTTCTCATCATTCTAGAGAAGACACTAGGCGCATTCTTCAATCCAAATGGCAATCTATTAAACTCATAGTGTCCTTCTGAGGTACTAAAAGCTAGGTATGGTCTAACCTCAGGCTTTACTGGAATCTGATAGTATCCTTTACTCAGATCCACTTTTGAGAAATATTTAGCTTTATTTAGTCTGGCAAACAGCTGATTTGTATCCGGCAATGGATCCACCTGTCCTTCTGTAATAGCATTCAGTCTCCTGTAATCTATACAGAGTCTATGTTCTCCAGAGGGCTTCCTTAAAAGTACAACACCGGAACTATACGAAGACTCACTGTGCGAAATAATTCCTTCCTTCAACAGATAGTCTATCTCTTCCTTCAAAGCTTTTTCCTTAGCAAACGGAATCGAATATGGTTTCATACAGACAGGTGTGGAGTCTATTAATTTCATATCATATTCCAATAGGTTTGTATGCCCTGGTCGGTCTGTTAACACCTCTGCATGATTATTTAGAACCTGTTGCACTCTCTCTTCTGAGTTTTCGTTAAATGTGTACTGATTTTCACCTGTGCTGCTGTCTCACAGGGGTGTAATGGATATTCAAATGATGAAAGTGGTTCCTTTTTCATCTCCATGGCGATGGACAAGGTCAACAAGTGTGTCTCTTCCTGATGTTCTCTTTCCAAATATTTCTTCAGGAGATTCACATGATAGATTTTTTTCTTTCCCCTTCTTATCTATCTTATAATTTGTTCTAGACACCTTCTCTAGAACTGTATATGGACCCTGCCATCCAATTTGTAACTTATTCTGACTCCCGGGCAAAAGAAGCAGTACCTTCTCTCCCACAGCCAAATTTCTGTCTTTCGCCTTCCTGTTATAATAGGCAGCATGTTTCTTCCTGGCTTGTTTCAAATTTTCATTGGCAAGTTTCCAGCCAGTTTTTAACCGAGTGGTCAGCTCATTCACATACTGGTATGAAGATGTAATGTTTTCCTCTGCCTTTTCATCAGTCCACGTTCTTAACAAAGCTACATATGGACCTTTAATTGTGTGGACCTATTTGTCCATGCACCGGTATGGTCTCTTCCACTTGAAGCTTTATAGTGATGATTTTTCCTCCCAGAATTATCATTCACAAAACGACCGCTACCAATTTTTCTCTTGGGGCTGTCTCCCCTCTTAAAATTCTTGATGAGAGATTTCCTCTCTACATCTTCTTCCTCCAGTTTGTTTAAGTCCGATTGAGGGATTTTCGGCTTATCCTGGGGTAAGACATCTTTTTGCACTCTCCGCATAGTGGCCATTGTAAAACAGTTAAGTGAAGCTTGTCCGTGAAAAGGGGCTTCCCATTTCATTTGGTCCACTTTATCAAATCTATTTTTCCTTTTATTGTCAGGCCTGATTTTGCCCCGTGGCGTGTCCAGGTCCTGATCCATGTTCCCACTTGTGGGTGTTCCCTCATGTGCTATGCTACACCTTTCTACAAAATTCTCAATGTCCCATCTTGCTTTGGGCCAATAATAATTGTGAGCCACCTTTTGAATGATGGTACCTATCTTCTCATGGTCCCCATCTGGTTTCACATGTAGGCTCCTTATTAATTCTGTCCTGTATCTTTTTGGAAGAACCAGCTGTCCGTGACTATTGGATCTAGCTCCAGTCTTCCTATACATCAACTTGTTTTTCATGTAAAAATCTCCCTTGCCTGGAGTTGCATGACAAGTTGACAATTTTCTGAAACAAGGCTTGAGTGTTTTATCCCCAGCCTGTGCCTTCCTCATCTCTTCTGGAGTGGTATCTAACATAATATCCTCCTCCTGTCTTGAGGTCGACCTGACCTGAAGGGTTGCCATATACACAGGTTTCCTTCTGCAACGGTCAGTGTCATGATTGTCCATCTGACAATTCTTACACCACCTTTTTCCTTGGTTGAAAGATTTTCTTTCATCATATTTCCTTTCATCGAATTGTGGGAATTTATTTTTATTGTCATACCGTGGCCTATCAAATTGGTGCTTACCTTTATTTTGATCCCTAGGATCAAATTTATTAAAGTTCTGTGGTGCCCTAAAGTTGTCCACCTGTTTCTTTTTATTACCTGTTACCTCTGCTTGAGCTGCTTGATACCTTTCAGCAACATTTAGCAACTCACCCAGCCTCTCTGCACCTTGTTCCATGAGAAACTTTCTCAGGTCTGGAGCCATGGACTCTCTTAGTTGCTCTATAAGGACCATTTCCTTAAGATCTTGGGTTTTCCCCAGAGAAGTCCATTTCTCCAAGTATGTCTCTATTCGTGCAGAGAACTGGTGATAGGTTTCACCTGACAGTAGTTTAGCATTCCTAAATTTTTTTCTATAGAATTCTGCATTCTTTTCATACCTTAACAAAAGAGCCTGCTTTAGCATGTCATAATTTTCCTGATCACCTCTGCTCATTTTTGCAAAAACTTCATAAGCTGCCCCACGAAGTCCCTGAGATAACTTTAAGCTCCACCTTTCTCTCTCCAACCCATACGTGGTAGCTAATAGTTCGTACCTATTTATATAGCTCTCAATATCATCGTCTTTCTCAACAAAATGATCTAAATGAAAATTCATAGCTGAGATTGAGGCTCCTTGAGTAACCGTAGCATCAGAGGCAAAGGGACTGGCACCATTTTCAGGAGCATGGCCTTGAAACTCAAACTCCCTTAGTCGTAATTCATGTTCCCTTTGTAATCTTTTCTCCTCCTTTTCTGCTTCCCTCTCTGCAGTCAATCTTCTTTCTTCTGCAGCTTGTCTTCTTTCCTCGGCTTCCAATTTCTTAGCCTCAGCCTCAATCTGCAACCTCTTAGTCTCAGCCTCAGCTTCAAATTGTAACTTCTTAATTTCCCTTTCAGCCTCTAACCTTCTTTCGGCTTCAAACCTTCTTTCTTCGCGTTCAATAAATTTGTCACATTCCGTAGTAACATAGGCAACCATAACTTGCCCATCTAATCCTAACTCTTTTGCAGTCTGAACCGCAGCAGATCGAAATTTGGCCAGGTCCGCCATTGTCTATCAGGTAACTTAATACAATGTCTAACCAACAATTCAATCTCTAATGGACAACACAGGCACCGTGAGCTCAACCTTATTTAATTCCACCCAAGGATACCTTTTAATTCTTATATTCCCTGAAGTGAATTACCCCCCAATATTTTTAATAGTTAAAGATTCAAAATCCCAAGAGCGAGACCCCAATATATGTGGTGAAGTGGGATGTTATAAATACTTATAGGGAACTTAGTGTACTGACTGAGATCAGCTGTGAAGGTATCTATATCTATTAAGAGTAGTGTATTATAGATAACCTTACTTGCTACCACATATCTCTTTATCTCAGTCAGAATTATTCTGGAATAGTGTGATGCTACGTTATGTGTCTAGGGTATGAGTATGGTGAAGTGTAAGTCACAACAACAGACAGATAAACAATTTAATTTAATCCACTACTCTTGACAACACGGTGACACTCACATACATATAACACTCTATGAGAATATCTTAAAGAAGTCACTAGTAACGTTTCAAATAACAATATGTATTCATTACTGGCATGAATGAATATGTGTCCTGATTCAACTACAAGGGAACCAGGAATCACAATCAATTTAAATTACAAGTTATGTACAGAATGTATCTAATATGAATATTGTAGTGACATATATTATTACAAATGTTCTATGTGTGTCAGTTGTGTAGTAGTAAAATGAGGTAATACTGGTTTTGTTTTGTTCAAGCTCTGTTGGTATTTGTCATCATGACTTCAATAGTTTGTCTTTAGGGACCATTATTGTAGATGTTCACAGTTCCTGATTTTAAGACAAGTAAATTCCCCTCTTAATGTTAATTTTAAAAAATCAGTTCAAGATGAGGGGACATAATGTTGAGCTCAGCTGGCCAACTCTGCTTATCTTTAGTGATGGCGGCAGGAAAGGACTCCTCTGCTCGAATTCTCCTCTGGGCTCAGGAGACACCTCACTGATAGCTAAAAAGACCAAGGAGTATGCTGTCCGACTCTGGATTCAGCAAATCTCTGACCAGGTGCTGCTCACTACCATCAAGACCACTGTCCCTGAAATCAAGAAGGATGTACCTTCTACTTCATAACTAATTTATATTCTCTTTTACACTGATCACAATACAGCACAAACATTGCGTTCAGAGCGTTAGGCCAACAGTCAGCTTCATTTGAAATACTTTATTCCAGTATTACCCTTCTTAATGGTTACTACGCCTCTGCACTTCCAGCATTATTTCTTTCTAGTCCATCATCCAGGTGTCAGTGTACTACTTGGCCATTCCATGCCGTTTTACTTCTCTCCGACACCCTCTGTTCAGGCTGGAGCATTATAGGCTTTACCTCACGTTTGCCACTGAACTACACATATATATACAGGCATAAATCAACAATTCACATTCAATTTTTCATTAAAAGATACTGAATGGTTTAAGCTTACCACAATTTCATGGAAATAAACACAGATACGTTGATTAGCAATGAATTCTGGCACAAACTGGCACAAATTCCGTTCTGCCTATGTTCCAGGCTTTTATTTTAGCAAAAATGTGAGCTGGCTTCAACGTACTGTCGCTTTATCAAGCTTATTTGAATTAGTGGTCTCGAACTAACGCTCCCAAGTGTGTATATCAGCGAGACTGGCCAATGAGCCACGTTTCGACAAGTGTTTGAAAAAATGTTATCTTTTCCCGTCTCCCCCAACAACCAAGATAGTATTTATAGCCCGACCAATCGTGGTTAGGCTTTCATTTGTTGCGCTCCAATCAATTTGGAGTTTACATGGTAGGCTATTTATGTAACGTAAGGTTTTTTCAACCACGTTATAAAAAAAATTTTATGAGCAGAAATGATTTTATGCTGTCAGGCACCCCCAATATTTTATTTTGGGTATAATTTATTAATTCCTGGACTATTTGCGTAACGTTTTACATATTATTTGTCAGCAAACCCTAAGGAACCCAAAAATACTAATTTAAAGGAGCTACGTGGCTGCGTTCAAAATATGCAATTTCTTCTATCTCCTGTTTAGAAGATGTGCTGTCTGGGTACTGTTATGTGTTCAAACGTAAACCCATATAATGTTGTCTTTTCTAATAAGAGTCTGTTATGATTTATAAACCTAACTCTGGGAAAGGGTAGTGTATTTTATCACTGTCCGTCTGAAAAAAAATTAGTGCATGTAGACTTACACGCGTGATGGTAGTAATTGTGTATCGCGCGAAGCGGGTTTAGTGTTCGGCTTTCTGCCTCTCCCTTCTCTTTTTATCCCTTTAGTCCATCTGTTCGTTCGTTTTGGTAACGCAGTATAATTAATGTTAGGGTTAATTTAGGTCATTACGCAGTACGTCTCAATGCTTTTCCAAGAAATACAGCACACGTTTCATTGAAGAAGGCGGGTAATAATACAGTAAGCTTTACTATCAACGTGAAAGCGTTACAATTTGCAGACGAAGCAGAAAACAAGGGGGATTTCGAGTACATTCTTTGGGACAGCACTGTCATTTTACCATTGCTCTTCTCTTTATTAATTTTATTTGTTAGGCTTCATATTTACCTAATAATTTATATATGTGGATTAGAATATTTCATGACAGAGACGAAGCAACCTGGGACACAAGATAAGCTACTTTGATATCGGCTTAGAAACGCAGAGGTCGTGTCCGTGGTGAGACAATGAATGAATAGATTAAAAAGAAATGCTAGTGGGCCATATAACATTGTAACTAGAGACAGAGCGACGATATGTCGCGACAAAAGAGACATAACTTTGTGACAAGCAGTACATCTTTTTTCTATTAGCTACGGCTTTTATTGTCAGCTGACATCAGGCAAGCAGGCGAAGAGTTTGTTACGAGAGCCCACCCACTTTTAGCGACTGACTAGCACTGAACTCACAAGCGAGCGTGCAGATGTGGCATAGCAAGATGGAAGGCGAACTGATGGATCAGAGTGCGTAGTTATAGGATACAGTCAAAGAATTATTACATTGGCCATCATGAAACATAACCTGATGCTCCGCTGAAGTCAGTACGTTTTATAACATCCGTGGAGCATAAGTGGAAGACTTTTTCAGAGCCTAGCCTCTACCATAATTTCATTCCAGTTGTGATGGTATTGTCTCCCCTGCTGTGCAATAGTATCCAGCAATGGCCAAACTTAGAGTTTAAAAATTAGGTTATTCAAAGGTTACTTAAGACTACTCTTGGCAGAGATAGAGGAATGATACTTCTACTTCAGGGAGTCTCACAAAACTTTAATGAACAGCAAACATAACAACTGGGATCATCCAAACTGTCATGGACTTATTATTCTCCCGTCCCTTTTGAGAGGAAATAGTAACTCATATTTTCAGAGCCCCAAGCTGAATATGATTCAGTAATTATTAATTTAAAAGCTCTAGTTGGTTATGTATTTAAAACAATGTGAGTCATACAGTTCACTTAATAGTGATTAATCCAACTATAAATTTAAAGTTACAGATAAACAAGTTTAATACTCACTTATGGATTAACAATGTTAAGAAAATAAAGTTGTTTACGAAAATGAAGCAATAACATTTGTCATCATCAGATGCTGTTAAATTTTGGTGGATAATAGGAACAATTTTTGAATGTCCATTGGCTGTGCCTGTATGCTGCTTAACTGTCGTTGTGGTGTCATCTGGCGTCTGCTTCAGCCGCTGTTGGTTCCCACAGGTGCTTTGGACTAGGCCTTCTCGTCAGGAGTCAAATCTGGTGACAGGTGTACGTCCCGTGCATCACAGAACGCTTTTTCCACACAAAGAAATTTACAAATTACCCTGGGAAGCACCACACGGCCTGGACAGAAACCAGACAGACCACATTATGATCAATGGGAGATTGGGGCATTCATTAGAAGATGTGAAAGTAAGAAGAGGTAAATATGTGGGCAGTGATCACCACTTAGAAGTAGCAAAACCGAATATGAAACTCAGAACTGCTTGACCAGTTGTAACTAAACTGAATAGATATGACATAATCAAATTGAAGGCCCCCCCCCCCCCCCCACCAGAAAAGCTTTTGTAAGTGATATAAAAAGACTATATTAAATTTCCAAAAGCCAGGAAAAGACAGCGGCTGATGATGTTGACCAGAGATTCAACACCATTTCAACAATATACAAGGGGATTGACATACGTCTTGGGCCTGACCATGAAGGACATGTCACAGAGAGCTGAAATTGTGTATAGGGTTTATTCCTTTTCAATATAGCCACCGTCTAAATTGACACACTTCTGCCATCTCTGCTTGACCTTGAAAAGACCTTGGGAGTAGAACACCCTATTTTTCAAACTAAACCAGTCATCACATGCCAGTATTACCTCTTCATCGCTGTCAAAATGATTTCCTTTGAGCTGTTTTTTAAGATTTGGAAATAGAAAAAAGTATGATGGAGCCAAATCTGGAGAATATGGTGGATGTGGAAGAATTTCAATATTCAAATCGTTGGCTGCTAGCTGCACAAGCCGTGCTTTGTGAGAGGGAGCGTTGTCTTGAAGCAAGGGAAGATTTTGAGTGCTCGTTATCCCTCGTTTCCTGGTCACAACCTTTCTTAGTTTTGTGAGAAGATCTGCATAGTTATGTCCATTAACTGTGTTGCCACGAGGCAGATAGTGTTTCAAAAGGACACCTTTGCCGTCCCAAAAGACAGTCAGCATCACTTTTCCTGCAGATTTCTGCGCCCTCGGCTTGACAGGTGTTGGGAAGCCCGGGGTTTTCCATTGCATGCTGGCAATTTTGGATTTGGGGTCATAATGGTGTACCCAAGTCTCATCTACTGTCACCATGGTCTCCAAAAAATGTAGGTGTTTTTCCCTGAAACATCAGAAATTTTATCACAGCTCTGGCCTCCTTCTTTTCCATTGTTTTGTCAAATCTTTGGAGCAGCAGATCCGGTCAATAGGGTACATTGCGCAGTGCACCGTAGCGGGAAAACTCATTGAAGAAACAAACGCGTACTTTACACATTCAGTGCAAATATGATGAACTTTAAATGTGCCAAGTTTCATCTTCCTCCTGTGACTCCTTCATGGTCAGGCCCAAGACTTATGTCAATCCCCGTGTACAAGGAAAACAGCAAAACATGCTTGAAATTCCAAGAAAGGCAGAGACAATATTGGATAACACCAGAAACATTAAAAACCATATAGATGAGAAAATAAATGAAAAGAAAGGAAATAGAAGCAAAGTTCCCCCATGTTACAGGAAATATATAGCGAATAGTACAGTCAGCTAGGCAAGGAAGTTAAACGTCATACCCGAGCCAAGAAATCGGAATTCCTAGACCATCTTGCAAGACAGGCAGAAGAGGCAGCACTGAGAAATGAACAAAGCACATTATATAAAATAACTAAAACCATCAGAAAAAAACAGGGTGCAAACAATATTACGTTAGTAAGAGATGAGCAAGGAAATCTCATCGCCACAGTACAGGGGCAGGATACAAGATAGGCAGAGCACTTCAGAGAAACTCTGAATAAGGAATCACCAGAGAAGCATGGGAAAGTTCATGACTCTGAAAATGGATTTATACGTAAAATGCAAACATTCCACGACGAGAAGAAATCATTACAGATATCAAATGGTTAAAGAATAGAAAGGCTCCTGGTCACGACACTTTAAATGCTGAGTTATTCAAGAAACATATCTAAGCCGGCTACCTGCCGACAACAGTAACAACAGGCGAAATTGTCTATGCAGGATACTTGGTATGCTAGCTAGCCAAAATTAGTGGGTGTTTTCAGACGTGAGAGCCACGTTCTTTGACTCCAGCTTAGTTGATTACTAATATTATTTCTGATCATTTTATTTGTTTCTAGATTTTGGTAATATAGCACTGTATGGCTTGTTGTCGTTGTGTGACTGAAATTTTGTTCGCCATAATATTGTGTTTATTTCGTTTGTTTAATAAATTAGACAACCTAATTGCGGATCAGACGTCTTTCCTATCTGTACTTGTGCTTGATTGATTGCGGAGTCACTAACGTGTACTTGTGCTTGATTGATTGCGGAGTCACTAACGTGTACTTGTCGTTACTCAAAGAAGANAGAGGCGGAGTGAAAGTAGCTCTGAAACATAGTCACTGAGTGGCAGGAGGTGAGAGTCATCAACTGCTCTTTTACTTCTGTAGTTATAATTCACTCCATTTCACATTCAACACCAAAACTCATCTATCTTCTCAGTTCTCACTCAGAATTTTGTCTTGTCTCAGACTTTACTCAGACTGGTTATCCTGTCCCAGACAGACTCTGTACACCACTCGTGACAGATGTTCGTCGTAGGTACTACTGGTACTAGTAGTACCTACTACTAGGAAAGTTGCCCTTATCGTTAGTCGAATACAGTCTGTAATTTATATATATTCTAGGTATCCCTAGAATGCAGGCAATATATAATTTACTTACTTGCTTAGTCGTTCTCCTTCTATCCTGGGATGTAGAGGTTTACCAGAGAGAGCGCCATCTATCCTATCGGCTGTCTTCCTCCTGGCGTCTCTCCAATCTAGTCTCAATATATAATTTTCTATCTTTATCTCGAGTGCAAATAATGTTGCCGGGTTACACTTTTGTATGTTCGCTGTTTATTATTGTAAGTTATATTTCTCACACCCGTGTGTTACCGGGGCCCGAAAGGGGAGCAATGAATAGTAACACTGTACCCTACCATGCATGTCGTAAAAAGCTACTAAGGAGGGTTGGGCATGGGGCTGGTTACCCAATCCCGTAAAAAAATTTTACCAAAAAACTTCAACAAATATGGATAAGTCAAATACAGAATATAAATCAACTCAGCCGCCCAAGACAGAAGAAGGTCCTCTGGAAAGGAGGCGCATGAAGCAACCCAGAGAAAGCCGAAATCAGTCTGGGTTGCCGACTAACCTTTTTTCGACTAGGAAAATCTCCAGGATTGGCACCTGGAATGTTCGCACTCTATGTGAACAAGGGAAAACTGCACAGGTAGCAACGGAAATGAAGTTACAGGATTGAAATCTTGGGTCTCTGCGAGACACGGTGGAAGGGCAAAGAGAGAAGGAGATTGATCACATGAGAAATTGTGTTGTCCTCAGGACATGAGGAGGAAAGACCCCACCACAGTGAAGGGGTGGCTCTAATGCTGTCTAGGGAAGCACAGAAGGCATTTATAGAATGGTAAGCAATGGGACCCCACATTATAACAGCAAGGTTTAAATCGGCCAAAAAGAAAGTAAATATAAACATCATCCAATGTTATGCACCAACAAATGATAAAGAAGAATTTAAGAAAGAAGACTTTTACACCAGGCTACAAAATGTCTTGGACAACAAGAAAAGAAAGGACATCACAATTTTGGTGGGGGACCTAAACTTGAAAATAGGTACAGACAACACCGGCTTTGAAGAAATCATTGGAAAGCATGGATTAGGTATGATAAACGAGAATGGGGAACTATTAGCTAACGTCTGTGCTTCAAATCAGCTAGCTATAGGAGGAAGCATATTTCCACATAAAAGAATACATAAAGCAACATGGATATCACCAGACCACAGAACTGAAAATCAGATTGATCACATATGCGTAAGTAAGAAGTTTAGGTCATCATTGCATGATGTAAAAGTATGTAGAGGAGCAGATGTTGTATCAGACCACCATCTTCTGTTGGCTAAAACAAAATTAAAACTTAAGAAATTTACAACAGCATATAGCAATAGACAACCGTATAATGTGGGATATCTAAGAAATGAGGAAATAAGAGAAACATTTTAAATAAGAATATCCAACAAATACCAAGTCTCCTTGGAAGAAGAAACAGATACGGAAGACCACTGGCAACAAATAAAAAATATATGGAACGAGACATGTGAAGAAGTGCTGAGAAAAAGAGAACATCAGCACAAAGCATGGATAACAACAGAAACCATGATTAAGATAGAAGACAGGAAAAACAAGAAAGCAGATTTAAACAGAAGCAAAACCAGAAGCTCTAAAGCCAAGGCTCATGAAGTGTACAAAGAAGCAAACAAAGAAGAAACATCAAAAGAGACAAGATAAAATATATTGATGATTTGGCAAAGGAAATATGGGGCACCTGTACAACAACACAAAGAAGCTAACAGGGAAATATAAGCAAGCAAATGGCCTCATAAAAGATAAGATTGGAAAATTGCTTAGTAATATACAAGAACAAATGAAGAGATGGACAGAATATATTGAGGAACTTCTCAATAGACCAGCTCCAACTAATCCCCCAGACATCCAGCCAGCAGAAGAGGAGCTACAAATTAGCTGTGAACGACCAAGTAGAGAAGAAATAAAGAAAGTCATAAAGCTTCTGAAAGATGGAAAAGCAACTGGTCCAGATGGAATTCTAGCAGAGGCCATCAAGAGAGATATTGATACCTCTACAGAGATATTATGCAAACTACTTTGTAAAGTCTGAGAGAGAGAGAGAGAGAGAGAGAGAGAGAGAGAGAGAGAGAGAGAGAGAGAGAGAGAGAGAGAGAGGAAATACCAGCAGAATGGAAGGAAGGTTATCTGGTCAAGTTGCCTAAGAAGGGAAATTTACAAGAGTGCACAAATTATAGAGGAATAATGTTACTATCAGTGCCAGGAAAAGTATTATACAGAATCATCCTTGAGAAATTAAAAGAGTCCATAAACAAGCAACTGAGAGATGAACAAGCAGGTTTCAACTAAACAGATCCTGTACCGACCAGATAGCCACATTGAGAATAATAGTTGAAAAAAGTCTGGAATGGAATTCGTCGCTATACATCGGATTCGTGGACTATGAAAAGGCATTTGATAGTGTAGACAGAGAATCACTTTGGAAACTGATGAGGCATTATGGAGTCCCCATGAAGATCATTAACTTAATAAGGAAGACCTATGAAGACATGACATGCAGAGTTCTTCATGAAGGACAACTTACATAACCGTTTAGGATAAGAACGGGAGTGAGACAGGGATGCCTCCTCTCCATTTCTTTTCTTACTAGCAATAGATTGGGTTATGAAAAAATCGACATCACACAACAGAAATGGAATCCAGTGGAATCTGACTACAGCTTGATGATCTGGATTTTGCAGTTGACTTGGCTCTTCTGTCCCATAACCATAATCAGATGCAAGAGAAAATGAAAATTCTCGATGAGAGGTCACACCAAGTGGGCCTGAAAATACGCAGGGAAAAGACAGATTATGAAAATAAATGCAAGAAATGATAACAAGATTGAACAAACAAAACTCCACTAAAGGATGTAGAATCGTACACACATCTTGGCAGTAATATAGACAAAGTTGGAGGGACAGACAATGATATCAAGATAAGAATACAAAAAGCAAGAGGAGCTTTCATTGCATTGGGAACCATATGGAGAACAAGATAAATCAAGTCCAACACGAAAATAAGAATCTTCAACTCAAATGTCAAGTCAGTCCTATTGTATGGCTCTGAGACATGGAGAGCAACAAAAACAACAACTAAAAAGCTACAGACTTTTATAAACGGGTGCTTGCGTAGAATAGAAGGACTGAAATGGTATGACAAGGTCACAAATAGTCAGTACTATTGTATGGCTCTGAAACATGGAGAACTACAAAAATAAAAACAACAACCAAAAGAGTTACAGATTTTCATAAATGGGTGCTTGCTTAGAATATAAGAATTGAAGTGGTATGATAAGATCACGTATGTGGAACTGATGACACGAACCAGATAAGCGGTTATGGAACATGAGATGAGAAGAAGACGCTAGTGATGGATAGGACACACATTGAGGAAACCTGTTGATAGCATTACAAGGCAGTCCTTGTTCTGGAATCCACAGGGAAAGAGAGGCAGAGGTAAACCAAAAACACAAGGAGAAAAGAACTGGATACAGAGGTGAAAATGATGAGGAAAACATGGAAAGAACTTGAACGGAAGGCTTAAGCTCCTCGGTGAGCTGAAGGGTATTGATTGATTGATACATATCAACACCTCACAACAACCACAGGATACCATTGGCAGAAACAGAGCAATTCAGCCCAGGGAACTGGAAGACGATATTGTAAATTGTGCAAAACCGATACACATTTTACCTCAGATTGTATGAGGCCAAAACAGGCCCTTATATATATATATATATATATATATATATATATATATATATATATATATATATATATATATATATATATATATATATATATATATATATATATATATATATATATATATAATATATATATATATATATATATATATATATATATATATAAAGTTCAACGCACTCAAAAGCTTATTGCTTAAGTCAAGTCAAGTTAAAGCACGCACAAGTTGATTCTCCTATCTATCATGTTCAACTCACTCAAAAGCATGTTTCCTGAATCAAGATACTCACAAGTTGATTATTCTAAACATCAAGATCACATAACCACAAGTGATTCGTCAAGAAATCAAGATAAAGAAGTCACAAGTTGTGTCATCTGGATATCAAGTTTAAATCACACGAAAGCTTGTATCCTGAACCAAGTTCAGCTACTCAATGCGTCAGTGCATGAAGTGAATTCATCTACTCTAATCGTGTATTGCACGACGTAAATTCACACAAGCTAGCTTCCTTGCAAGAAACACACTTGTTTACCAGAATATCACTTCGTGAAGAGCTCCAGTTTAGTATGTGCATTATCAAGAACAGATATCAGACATTTTGCTGAGACCAATGTCAACAGTTTGTCGACGCTATAGAGATTTCCAAGCCGTGACATTACATTTTACAAGTTCTCATCACTACACGTGCAAAAGGTTTCATCAATAAGTATTCGTCTTGGAGATAACCTATATGGGGAAACACACATCTACTTTGGACAGTTGGTGCATACCTACGTATAACCACACAGTGTAGGTAATTTGAAAGGCTGATGGACACGTAGAGTTATCATCAGCATGGCAATTAACTACATTTTACATGTCATATTTGTGTGAATTGTCTTTCACCATCATTATTTTACTTTCTACTAACTTTATATGTGTATTTATTTAACTAATAAACTGTATAACTGCGCTGATCAATATTTGATTATTTAATGTACCACTCGTGCTTTCTGAATTAAGTATTTACATATAGGAAAAATCCTTCATTTAGAAGGTTGGGGGTTATTTTTTTATCGAGAGTTCGTGGAAAAACTTTCTCGCTAATGACATCTTGGACTAGTCCTTTCTCACCGGCATTCTCCAGAATTAAATATATTCTTTCATCAACCACCCCCCCCCCCTCCCTACTTGCAAAAAACCCATCAATTTAGCTTACTAACATTCACTGTATTCGTAAAATTTTTAAGAAAGTCATGAGGTGATAGCCCTCAGCCATAGGGAGCATCTTCGCTTTTTGCGATTAGCAGCTTCATCCTACCTACCATCACGCAAGAAGCTAAGTAAACAAACAGGAAAAATGAGCATTAAGACTTACAAGTTGAGAGAGCCAGAAGTTAAGACCAGATATCAGGGGCTTATTGCCACAGCGGTGAGAAACGTAGAAGAACAACCTGATGACCTGGAAACCCTCTGGCTTAAATTCAAGGACATTATAAAGGCAGCAGCAACAGAAGCATGGGGTGACGTCCGACTTGAGATGAAGAGAAAGAGGACATCTTGGTGGACAGAGGAAGTTAAAGAGAAAAAAAGAGAGAAGAAAAAGGCATGGAAACAATACTTAGGAGCTAAAAGCACGACAGGAAAAACAAGGTACTAGTAACAAAACAGAAATCCTGGGAAGAATTTGGAGAAAAGCTAGAAAAAAAAATGCTCAAGAAAACCAGAAATTGTTCCTCAAGACCCTAAAGAACACGAGAAAGGAAAAACAGCGCCCTCTTAAACAAATAAAGGACAAGCAAAGCAAATTGCTTACTGCCCCAATAGAAGCAATGGAAAGATGGAAAGATTTTTTCTCAGATTTCCATGACAGTAAGCAAGGTCAAACATCAGACATGACAGCCACTAGCACAGAAGAGGAAACCGATAGTGTAGAGGATGGCATCAAAATGGAAGAACTGAACGCAGCACCTGAGAAAATCAAGATGAGCAAAGCAGCAGGGCATGATGGTTGTGGTGGATTTAGATGTTATGAACTGTTGTTGTTATGTATTTATATTGTACTGAATGAGGTCAGCTGTGAAGGTCCCTGAGTATAACAATTATTAGGGTGAGTTCTCAGGGAGCCTTTCTGCTACCACCTTATGATCTCATTCAAACTTATTCTTGACTAGTATGTATGATGACTATGTATAGTGTCTAGGGTTATGAACATGTGATGTGATGGTAATTTAATACTAAAACACACACACACATAAACAAATATTAATGTCTATGTTCAAATGAACTAACAGCGTGTTTGAAATTTTGGTATTAAACTATTTTTTACAATTTTATTTTGTCCCGAACCTAGTATTCTTCTGGTCAGGACTTTCAACTCAAATGGGATCAATTTATATACATCTACGCAAGGCAATTTCACAAAAAGGACAATCTGTCCAAACACATATTCTAAAATCTAATAATGGTGTTAAAATATTTCTAATACTGGTGTTAAACTAGCACTGGATGACGGGTCGGGATTCTGTAATCACTCCCATGTCTTTATTTCACAACTTTTAATTTTAATTTCTTGGGTGGAAATAGTTTTATTTATTTCAATTAGGGAAACACTAATTTTCGTTGATGAACGGTCATGTGCCAGATGATATACTTATCTAGCACATGAAGTAGCTGTCAGTTGTCACTCCGGCCAACGGCCACTGTTGTACTTGTCCAAAAGTAATAGGGTAGACAGCGTGTACACCTATCACTACTGGAATACAAAGTCTTCTCAAATTCACCACTCAGAAATCTGGCACCGGACTAGTGCCAGACAAAAAAACCTGTAACATGAAATTATGTTTCCTTGTTTACATCATGTTTAATCTACTATTTCCACAAATTATAATACATGCAAAATAAAAGACCTGGGTCAGATCTATCTGACCAACCCAACTCATCCACATAACAAGGTGTACCAGTTTTTCCACATTCCTCTCCTCTAATGGCTGCACTGTATCTGCCATATTATCATTAATCTCTTTTTTCCATACAATAATGTGGGTGATATGTTTCCACCTGACCACCTAAGAAAACATGTGTATTCTACATCTCTGGTAATTTGTTATAAGATAAACCAACCTCTAGGCCCTGCAGAAGTCAGCTAGGGACCTCGACTTTGTACTTACTGTCGTAATATTTATCATCTGGCAGTATCTCTCACTCACATTTTTAAATAAAATATAAATAATTTCTACCTTACCACGAATTCAATGAATAAACACAGGAACGATGACCATGGCACAGATTCAGCTCTGCTGCTGGCTTGACTATGAATTTGGTTAAGTATTTACTTTAGTTTTAGTTAAAATTCATATTTCAGTACATCGTCCTGGCTAAGGGACAGTATTAGTCAAATGGCGTCGAGCCTTCACATTTTTGCAGTAATATTAAATGTGTTGGCCAATGAGACCGGACGACCTCCAATTTTGATTTGAATTTGAAAAATAAAGCCAAAATTACAGCCCAATTTCGGGGTACCTCTGTCTGTCGGTCCGTCCCGATCTTGGCGTTAGTTAAAAATAGACTTGCTTTTGGACTAACAAATGTGCCTCTCACTTACTCCTAGATTTCTCCCTTTGGACTTTGACCCTCCCTCTTCTGCTTCTTTTCAACACCGCGTGCAAAAAATTGTCACCGATAGTGAATAAAACAACGAGGGTCTGCTTGTCAGTCTGTACGAACCAATACAGTATTGTGTCAATATCTCTACTATTAATTGGGCGTTTTTGAAGGATAAAACATATTATTAATCAGAAGATCATATTCTATCAAACTAACTAAATTTTATGGTCCTAACCCTGGTAATAAAGATTTCCATATATTTTCAATATTATTTGGCACTGTCTACTTTTATATAAATCCACCATCTTTCCCCCTCCTCCTTCGTTGTTCAAACCGAAACAACAAGTCGTTACGTCAGAAAATTATGCTACTTGGCAGACACAGTGCTGTGTGTGTGGTTATATATGTCAAACTGCGTGCCGATAGAACGAACAAGTATTGGCTTTTCGTTGTATTTTTAAATCTGCCGCTAGCGATATCGCTCGCTCGCTGACAATTTTGTGGTTCAAACCAACACGTGCCAAAAGTATCATTTTTCCGTCTCTCTCTCTCTCGCATTCCTTCTGGACGAATAAACCTTTCGTCTCAAAATGTTAGATACCCTTCAAAAGAAGTTAAGGACCAGTAGGTGAAAATGACCCAAAAATAATAAAGATTTTAAAAATTACATTTCATAAGCAATTAATCTGACATTGATTTTTCTCGAACGACAAACATTCAACACGTGCTGCATGGGCCACCAGCATAACGTGTGGCTAGTGTTCAGCTCAGCAAGCACGCTGAAAAAATGCTTCTGAGACGCCAAAATGTGGGTGTTTTTAATGATGTCTGAGCATGAAAAAAATAACTGCTATTCCAAAAATGCGTGATGCATGTGACAGACTATAGTGTTGGTCTTGAGCTGTACTCACAAAATTGTCTTTATAAGCAACACAAGTGCTGCATAACCATTGCACAACAATATACCTCAACGACGAAAGCTGAGTGTTGTGGATAAAGGAAGAGCCATTGCGTGGTTGCAGGAAGGTCTTACTGTCCGAAATGTCGCTCAGAGGCTTGCATGAAAATAGTGTTGATTGTCACTGATAAGCTTGCCATGTTATATTTTGAAGTGCTGTGTTTTTATTGTTCATTTTCATTTCACTTTGCACCCTTAATAAAAATGGTCCTTAACTTCTTTTGAAGGGTATAAATAGTTTTCCAAGGCATTAGAAAACGATAGTACTTTTTATTCTACAAGACGGCCTGCCAAAATCCATACGATTGCTGGCATGGGCAAAAACGAAACGTTACAACTTCACCATTATTATCCCTACATTACTTTAACTTATAAATACTACAAATTTTATAGGTGTATCAATGTATATCATCACAATGGTATAACACCACAAGTTGTTAAGTACATGGAAACAGCATGCGAACTATTACTCCTGAGGGTCCTACAGGCAGCGTGGTGAAACAACACCATACCAAAGGATTGGGAGATTGCCATCATAACATCCGTTTTCTAAAAGGGTGACAACCAACAATGTGGAAATCAAAGAGGCATATCCCTTCTCAGTGTCTCTGGTAAAATCTACTCTAGAATCCTGGAGCAGAGACTCGGACGCTTAGCTAAACCACAAATGGATAAGGTTCAATGTAGCTTCCGAGAAAACCGAAGTACCCAAGACCTGATGTTCACACTCAAACAGCTGAGTGAAAATACCCTTGAGTATAAAGGTGAGATGCACCTTTGTTTCTTGGATCTGGAAAAAGCATTTGACAAGGTCCCCTGGAGCAAACTTTGGGACTGCTTGACAAGGAAGAACATTCCAGCATCTGATACAAGTTATACAGAGCTTCTACAAGTCTTGCAGAAATTATGTGAGGACGGCTGTTAAGTCAAAAGGGCAGTAATTGTGAAAATGTTTTTTAGACAAGTTAGATTTTGAGTTGCGCTTGTTAAACTATGATGCTGGATAGAATATTTATATCAAGAAGCTGTTAGCGTATGACCGCTACTCACGGCGTTGAGCCCCGCCTGTGAGGAATTTATCCGTGAGTTGTAGTGAGCTGTTTTTAGCTTGCGGCTATGCTGCATATATGAAGAGTCTGTGTTTGGGCGTCGTCCGAGCGGGTCGAGCCCTGCTGAATTTTCGAGGTGTGTATGCCAACGCAGAGCGATGAATATGTCTAGCGATGGTTTTCGCTGTGTTTATGGGATAAGTGGATATTTGATATGTACAGACCAGTATTCCCTAGTAGAGGATATTTTTGTGAAGATATGATTTAAGAGGCCATTATTTCCCGCGGAGGTAGAGTTTATGGATATTGCAGTGTGGAGATTTGTGAAGCTGTTATGAAGCTATTATAAGTCCAGGATTAGGACAGGCCATATTTGATTAACTGCAGTGTGGAGATTTGTGAAGCTGTTATGAAGCTATTATAAGTCCAGGATTAGGACATGCCATATTTGATTAACTGCAGTGTGGAGATTTGTGAAGCTGTTATGAAGCTATTATAAGTCCAGGATTAGGACAGGCCATATTTGATTAACTGCAGTGTGGAGATTTGTGAAGCTGTTATGAAGCTATTATAAGTCCAGGATTAGGACAGGCCATATTTGATTAACTGCAGTGTGGAGATTTGTGAAGCTGTTATGAAGCTATTATAAGTCCAGGATTAGGACAGGCCATATTTGATTAACTGCAGTGTTGAGATTTGTGATGCTGTTATGACGCTATTATAAGTCCAGGATTAGGACAGGCCATATGTGATTAACTGCAGTGTGGAGATTTATGAAGCTGTTAAGAAGCTGTTATTTATAGCGCTGACATTATTGTTAACTGCCGAGTATGCAGTCTGTTGAGCGCTGGGGATAGTTCGTATTTTTCACTGTGGACTTTATATTTATGCCAACGTGTTCGTGTTGTACATTAATATAAACGTGATTGTGCCGTGCCTTAATAAATCGTCATTAAGTGTCACCAGGCGTTTACACCATTCTCATGACTTATTTACGTACCTGTGTTGTGAGAGTGACTGTTCTAGCACACACTCACTAATACATACCTAACACAGATACGACGGTACACCTACGCCTCCCACACACAAAGTATAATCGTCTTAACATATCTGGTGGCCAGTGTGGGGATCGAACCCACGACATTCGCGTTATCAGCCTATGTGGCGATGATGTAGTCTTGAACCTACATGCCTTTGAAATGTAACCTTAATCTTATCAAGTGGTGGTTTACAGTCAAGTGGGTTCTAATGCCTATTACTGAAAGAAGTTACTGCCAAGATTATAAATGTGCGTTAACATATTTGGTGGCCAAGACTGGTTTTATCTGGTGGGCCAGTCATCAAGTTAGAACGAATACATATGACATTCGCATGACAAGTGTTTGAGTGAACTTAACTTGATTATAATTAGCCCTGCGTGGGCGTGGCCTGTGTCTCCTGTGCTTTAAAACCGTGACCTAGTTTGTAAACTGCCTGTGTGGCGCATTTGGGAAGCCACGCACGCCTTATCCGTGATGGTATTAAGTTTTATAGCGGTGTCAGTTGACGTTCTGTGTCGTGCTTGTGGAAAACAACAACGTCTATAGTCTACGACATTTGCTATCAGATGTGCAGCGATTACAATTCTGCTTCTATTGAATGAATTTTTCAAGTAGCGGGCCAGCAGTTTATGAGGTAAACCAACGTCTGAAGGATAGCTTTACAAGTTCGGGTATATGTGCAGTAGTACCAGTAATTTTGCACGTATACCACAAGTCAAGAAATACGAATTTGCTGTGTTCCTATTACTGTCATCATGTGCTCCTGTGTAGTGTTCGAGCATTGAAGCAAGGACCTGAAGGGAAGAAAGTCTGTTTCCAGTACCATTATGCAGTGGAGTGTTTTATCAGAACCTTGTGATATCCAGTGTGTTTGCGGAAGGGAACGGGATTATTTACAGATAAGTGGTTTTTTTCGTTGTGTAAATTGGGTAGCTCCATGTATGTCATCGGGTCTTCCAGTTCTAGACATTGCTTATTCTGTTGTTGTTGTTTATGTCTATAGTGACATATTATTAGAATGTGATGTATAAGTAATTGATGGCCATATGACATATGTTCACTTCTCTGATATGTATATGACCATATAAAGGTTCTTTGAATAGAAATTGATGTGACAGTAATTAGGATTAGTGACAATTTGTTGTATGGTTATTTAACAGTGAAGAGTAGAAAGTTGAATGATACATATACAGTGATCTCAATAAGTAAGTCACTATGGATGATGACGAAATGGATCCTGATGATATGAGGCCTGTATTGGCTTATTTGTTGGAAGAAGGTAGAGATTTTCAAGGATTAAAAGGCCCAGAGCTTGAGGAACATGTGATAGACAGATTTTTGGTCAATGCGGCAAAAGCCCTAAAATATTTTGCTGAGGAGAATTTTCATTCTGTTCCTCATCTAAGGATGGCTAAAGATTTAGCAGACTTACTGGTTATGGATCTTCGATTGTTTTCGTACAACTATATGGGTGTTGAGCGCGATCAGATATTGAAGAGTATACGTAAGATGGTGCGCAACGACAATTCTGATGATCGGAAAAAAGAGTTAACAAGTGAGGAACAAATAAAAGTCAACAAACAGAGTGCCCTACAAGAAAGGGACAATTGTTTAAAAAGTACTGCTGAAGTAAGTAAGCTACATGAAACAGTCTCTAAACTTACAGGTGATTTATGTAAATCAAACTTGGAACTTGCTAGTATGCAAGCAAGTTGGGATTTAGAACTATTGAAGGTCAAAGAGTGGAAAGCCCAGATGAAAGTTAACCAAGTTGAGGTGAAAAACCTTACACAAGAGATCCAACGAAGAAAAGAGATGTATGAAAAATTAAAAGCGGAAACCAATGAGCGAGAAAGATTATACATAGAAATGATACATGATGTATGTTTCGATAAACTTGAAGAGAAGAATACTGCATTTCCAGAGGAAGTTGATGAGCTAGCGAATAATAATAATGGTGAGATTGTAACAAAGTTAATAAAGCTAAATAAAGAACAGGATGGAAAAGAGACATTGGTAGAGTTAACGGCTGAGAAAGAAAAGGTGGCTAAGATTGAGAATTTAAATAAGAAACTTAGTGAGGAGATTTCTCATAAAAATATTGAAATTTCAGAAGCCAGAAAACGAGTAGATGGCCTGCTTGACATCGTCTTGAATAACAAGATGTGGTCTACTGTCAATGTTGACAATGCTAGACAGAAAATTGTTTGCCAACAAGGCACTAAAGCAAAGAGTTAGCCCTACACACTCGATGCTAATACTTCCACTGATGTCAAACAGGGAAGAGGTAAATCCCTGCGTGGCAGATACAATTTCCCACGTACTGATGGCGTTTCCGCTAATGGTTGTGATTCTTGGCGTCAGACCAACAAAGAGAATTCGAGTACAACAGCCAGTTATGTTAATCACGAGAACAAAAGTAAGAAAGTGCAGGTTAAAGCTCCTAAGATCAACCAGGTGTTTGCTATTGCTAATTCTGATAAATTTGTAAGAGGGAATAAACATAGTACTACTTTTTCCAGGAATGAAACCCACTATGGGCAGGATCATAAACATTATAGAAGTCCAGTTACTTGTCAAACTCAGCACAGTCAGTTTGACAGAATGGGTAAACATATTCCCATAGGTGGAAAGAAGATCAGTGATAGTAAGAGATATAATCCCAAGATTAGACAGTACCAAGAGAATTTATCAAGTGGTAATTTTTATTCTCCAAGGATCTGTAAACAATTTGGCAGATTTCAACATTTTGATCCGAAAATTTCTGTAAATTATAGTAGAAATAACTATAACAAAGACTATCAATCTGGTAATGATTGTGTTGCTAAAATGCAAGTCTTGTCTACTGGACATTTTTGTCAAAGGAAAGAGAGTAATCACAATGGTGCTAACGTGATTCATAAAGATAACAATGGTCACAATAGAGGAAAGGGTTATATTTCCCATAGACATAATAAATCCACAAATCCTGATTCACATCACCAGAGTGACTTTCCTCAACGAAAGCCTAAGATTTTTTATAAGCAAGGTGATAAAAATAATAATGGTCTATTGAATGATACTGCTTGTTCTAATTTTGATGTCGAGAGAGCATCTCGTTCGGTTAGGTGTAATACTTTATTGCAGAATACAGCAGTGATGACGTTCAGTTATGGTCAAGTTGAACCTAAGCATTCTGTGTTGTCTACTGTGTGTCAAGGGAAGAGTTGATGGCATCGTGAAGATACCACTACTTTACACAAGCCACGGGGCTAGGTAATTGTCAATTTGACTTCTACGTTTTTTCTCATTAAATTTCACCATTCATTAAAATGGAAATTTTCATTTATATATTTTGACAGAAGCGACTTTGCGACAAGAGTCAATGCTCCTGTGACATATTAGCGGTGAGGAAAGTAGGTCAACTTTGCGACCGTGTGTTCGATCAAGCGTAACCTTTTCAGCGTCTCACTAAGCATCTGAAGTGTTTACCTGTTGAGGGTCAAGAAATGTTGACAACAAAGCGAGAGATTTGCATCTGATTAAAAAAAAAAAATAAAGATAGTAAATATTTTCTTTTGTATTTGTTAGTATAGTACATGATATGATCTTGTTTTAGAATAACATGTAATTTCATTGAAATATTTGATGCATCATTTGATTGCTATGATTTTTTGTTTCTATTGTTATTTATATTCCATTGTTGAACTTGCAGTTGTTTATTTTGTTTTTTGTTTTTATAGCAGTGTTTGTTAGAATAGTTAGAATAGAATGCACAAACTCATTGGTTGTAATGGTACAATAATTACTGTTAGAAAATTCACGAGTATTCGTTATCCATTACTTAAATTTTTTCTCATGCTCTGATAGCATTAGATTGAAATAGTTATATTATATATTGAAATACATTAAGTTGAAAAAAATATATATTTAAAGTTAGATAACTCTAAAACTAAGCTGAACATGATTGTCAGCCAGAAGTAATTTTAAGGTTAAATTGTCTGTATAGGTAGAATTAACAGCGATAGCTGATATTATTTTTTGATTCAAGAATTTGGAGATCTGGTTTAACACTTATTTAACTTACATTATTTTGTTCTTAAATATTTACAAGCTTGTATGTAGATAATAGTGTGTTTTTCTCATGTGTTTTTATGTGACGTATTTTTTGAAAAAATTTACATTTGTTAATGTGCGTCTGTGTAGAGATAGATTGTTTATATATGTCTTTCGTTTTCTTAAAGTTGATTTCATTGTTAGTTCATTTATTATATCTTTGAATTGGTTGTAAATGAAATACTATTTTTATGCAACTTAGTATTACGAAACTTTTTTGTATTGAATTTTTGGAAAATGTATCTTTTCGAACATTGTAATATTTTTTCTGCGCCAGCGCTAGACTGTATATTATAGTTAGTAATGTGTAGTGACATTAGTTCCTTGAAATTGTTTTTTGATTGTTTTGATGTATTTTGTTATTTTTTGGTTCCTGTAATATTTGGTGTAATTTATTGTTAGTTATGTATAAGTTTTATAATATAGTTTAAAATATTTTACTATACTTTGTTTTATCTCAAGTTTTTTTTTTTTTGTGATGTTAGTTTAGATATACTTTGCCATTTTATCTTATAATCTTTGATCGTAATTGTACTAATTTATACAATATGATGTGTGATTTAAATAGTTATTGTAAAAGGTATTGTTACAACTATTTCTACATGTGCATCTTTACTTTTCATCTGTCTTTGTTGACTATTCGTCATCCCTTTACATCTTTTCTATTGTCTTTTCAGCATGATCTGATATGTTGTTTATACTTCCGTGTTTCATCTTCGTTTTACTTTATGCTTCTTGGATACTTTTTCCTGTTAGGCTACTTAGACTTTCATTCTTTCTATTGTTCAAGTAATGATGTAACTTTAGATCAGGTAATTGATAGTTGTATTTGCTTTACATGACTAGACTTAATTGTTAGATTCTGATGTTATCGGATTTGTCTCATATGCTGATTTCAGGTTTCCCTTCTTTTCGAATTATTACTACGTTTGTTTGATATTGTCCTTTTTCCTACTATTGTTTGTTGCTTGTTTGAGTGTTATTGCATATGATTAGCTTAGTTCTGTAATAGATTAATTTTGAGATACTTAGCTTGGTCTTCTAATAGATTAATTTTAGTATTCTTACTTGATTACGTTGGATGATTGTCATTTACTTTACATTTACTGCTAATATTTTCGGTAGATATACTATTTTGACTTATCATCAGATGAATTTTGTAAAACATATGTTAGAGTTTCATTATTTTCTAAATTTTTTGGTATTTAATTTTCAAAAAAAAAATAAAAAAAAAAAAATGATAGAATCATTTTTTCCCCGCGTGTGTGGTAATGTTAAGTCAAAAGGGCAGCAATTGTGAAAATGTTTTTTAGACAAGTTAGATTTTGAGTTGCGCTTGTTTAACTATGATGCTGGATAGAATATTTATATCAAGAAGCTGTTAGCGTATGACCGCTACTCACGGCGTTGAGCCCCGCCTGTGAGGAATTTATCCGTGAGTTGTAGTGAGCTGTTTTTAGCTTGCGGCTATGCTGCATATATGAAGAGTCTGTGTTTGGGCGTCATCCGAGCGGGTCGAGCCCTGCTGAATTTTCGAGGTTTGTATGCCTGCGCAGAGCGATGAATATGTCTAGCGATGGTTTTCGCTGTGTTTATGGGATAAGTGGATATTTGATATGTACAGGCCAGTATTCCCTAGTAGAGGATATTTTTGTGAAGATATGATTTAAGAGGCCATTATTTCCCGAGGAGGTAGAGTTTATGGATATTGCAGTGTGGAGATTTGTGAAGCTGTTATGAAGCTATTATAAGTCCAGGATTAGGACAGGCCATATTTGATTAACTGCAGTGTGGAGATTTGTGAAGCTGTTATGACGCTATTATAAGTCCAGGATTAGGACAGGCCATATTTGGTTAACTGCAGTGTGGAGATTTATGAAGCTGTTAAGAAGCTGTTATTTATAGCGCTGACATTATTGTTAACTGCCGAGTGTGCAGTCTGTTGAGCGCTGGGGATAGTTCGTATTTTTCACTGTGGACTTTATATTTATGCCAACGTGTTCGTGTTGTAATGCAAACTGTATATTAATGTAAACGTGATTGTGCCGTGCCTTAATAAATCGTCATTAAGTGTCACCAGGCGTTTACACCATTCTCATGACTTATTTACGTACCTGTGTTGTGAGAGTGACTGTTCTAGCACACACTCACTAATACATACCTAACACAGATACGGCACGGCACACCTACGCCTCCCACACACAAAGTATAATCGTCTTAACTACGGCAAACCATAAGTCAGAAGAGTTCAGGAGCACCACAGGTGTAAGACAAGGTGATATCCTGTCACCATATCTGTTTCATATTCCTCATGGATGAACTCATCAAAACATGTAAGGAGGTGACAAGAAAATATTCAATGGGGTACTGGAAGATGAGACAGGTTTGTATTTCACAACTGGCATTCGCCAATGATGTTGCCCTGATTGCTAAATCAAAGGCACATCTTCAATCCAACCTTCAAGTCTGAAAGGAAGAGCTAGAGAAGAGAAAGATGGTCGTCAGCAGCTCCAAAACAAAAACCGTGGTGATATCACGAGAGGAAAGAAGCCATCAGATTACGCTGGGAAAACAAGTCCTAGAGCAGGTCAACCACTTTAAATACATCGGAGCTGTCACTGGAAGGGAGGCATCAAAGAAGATTTGGCTACCTAAAAAGCGGCAGCTGGGAGACTTTTTCAGGCCATAAATCGAGGATTCCTCAGCAAAAGAGAAGTTGGCAAGAAAACGAAGATGGCTGTCTACTGCTCCACCTATGTCCCAGTCTTGACGTATGAATGCGAGTATTGGACAATGACTACAACCCACAAAAGCCAGATCCAAACTTCAGTAATGAGACATCTGAGAAAGGTGGTTGAAGTAACAAGAAAAGACATGGTCTGCAACCAAACGATACGTCAAGGCTTAAAACCCAACCCCTCCAAACCCACGTAGAACAGCCCCAACTAAGATGGTTCGGCCATGTCTGCTGAATAGGAGAAGATCAGCTGCCACGGCAGATGTGAGACGCTAAGAGCCAGGGATCTTGACATCCAGGACGACCCAGAGTCCGCTGGGAGGACAACTTTAGGCAACCTCTGAAGGACCGTGGACTATAATGGAACCAGGCCAGGGGGAATACAGCCGATAGGATAGTATGGCGCTCTCTGTTCCAAACCTCTACACCTTACGGAAGAAGAGAAACGACTAAGTAAGTAAGCAAACTTCATCCTACCAGTTTGTTAGATTCCCCAGGATTAAGTATACTCTTTCCACGTTCAAAAAAAAAAAAAAAACACAATTAAAATCAACAATACCTTGTATAGCTTACTAACATTGACTTTATTCGTAAAATGTTTAAGAAAGCTAAGCAAATTTTTCATTTAAGGGAAGTTAACATTCTGTAAAAGACTATTTAGCTTTAATTTTCTACCGCTCTGTCGATGCTTCTGCGTAAGAAGCAGATCGCACGGTGATGAAAGTTACAAAAAGTTGCAGTTATTCTAAATTTAAGATACTTTGAAATCTGAAAATAGACACAATTCTTTGAAAGTAGGTCATTAACAAACAAACAAAAGAATCAGTGTTACTAAAACAGATCCCCATTGTTCCTGGGCTGCCTACCGCTGAAGTAGAAATTTAAAAAAAAAAAAAAAAAAAAAAGATATTCAGCCGGAAGAAGGTCCTCTATTAGAATTATTATAAATAATGAAGGAAACCCGAGTCCTGTGGATAGAGTCCTGTGGATAGTAAATAAATAAGTAAATAAATAAATAAAGGTAATTAACAGGTACTCGTTGGACATAAAGGGTGGCACTAGACAACAGAAAAGAAAATACAAGGGGATTGACATAAGTCTTGGGCCTGACCATGAAGGACATGTCACAGAGAGCTGAAATTTTGTATAGTGTTTATTTCCTTTTCAATATAGCCACCGTCTGAATTGACACACTTCTGCCATCTCTGCTTGACCTTGAAAAGACCTTGGGAGTAGAACACCCTATTTTTCAAACTAAACCAGTCATCACATGCCAGTATGACCTCTTCATCGCTGTCAAAATGATTTCCTTTGAGCTGTTTTTTAAGATTTGGGAATATAAAAAAGTCTGATAGAGCCAAATCTGGAGAATATGGTAGGTGTGGAAGAATTTCAATATTCAAATCCGTTGGCTGCTAGCTGCACAAGCCGTGCTTTGTGAGAGGGCGCGTTGTCTTGAAGCAAAGGAAGATTTTGAGTGCGCGTTATCCCTCGTTCCTGTTCACAACCTTTCTTAGTTTTCTGAGAAGATCCGCATAGTACTGTCCATTAACTGTGTTGCCACGAGGCAGATAATCTTTCAAAAGGACACCTTTGCCGTCCCAAAAAACAGTCAGCATCACTTTTCCTGCAGATTTTCGCGCCCTCGGCTTGACAGGTGTTGGGGAGCCCGGGGTTTTCCATTGCATGCTGGCAATTTTAGATTCGGGGTCATAATGGTGAACCCAAGTCTCATCTACTGTCACCATGGTCTCCAAAAAATTTTTTGACTTACACTTTTTGAGCAACTGTTGACAACAATTTACCCTCGTTTGCTTCTGTTCACGTGTCAACAGTCGCGGAACCCAGCGTGCACACACTTTTCTCATGCTCAGTCTGTTGTGTAAAATTCTATAAACTGTTCTTTCATTTAGTTTTACTCTACTAGCTATCTCCACAATTGTCATTTTTTGATCCTGGTCAATGATTTTCTTCACTCTTGTTGCATTTTCATCGTTGCACTCTGAGGTTGGTCTACCAGATCTTGGCAGATCAGCAACATTTGAGCGGCCGCACTTAAACTGTTGAGACCAGTTTTTTACCGAAGTATATGAAGGACAAGAACCACGAAACACTGGTTCCATCTCCCTGTGTATTTCTGTAGGTGTTTTTCCCTGAAACATCAGAAATTTTATTACATCTCTGGCCTCCTTCTTTTCCATTGTTTTGTCAAATCTTTGGAGCAGCAGATCCGGTCAATAGGGTACATTGCGCCGTGCATCGTAGCGAGAAAAAACCCCATTGAAGAAACAATTGCGTACTTTAAATATTCAGTGCAAATATGATGAGCTTTAAAATGTTGCCAAGTTTCATCTTCCTCCTGTGACTCCTTCATGGTTAGGCCCAAGACTTATGTCAATCCCCTTGTATGAGTGATAGGCTTACCGGGAATCGAACCTAGGACCAACCAGACGGCGCCATCGCCTTGCTGTGACAGTACATCGTGAATGGACGCTGAGCCAATTTTGCACTCCAAAAAAAAGTGCATTATTGGCTGAGGTCATTCTCGTGACACTCGCACAACTATGGTATAGGACGCGTGGACGATCCGGGCAACGCCGGGTATTTACAGCTGGTTCTAACTACGAGTACAAGTCAGCACTTCTGTCTGCTGTCTGCTTCTGCATGGTGGATTCCTAGCTCTCCCTCTGACTGTACTAATTCTTGTATTTATACTATCAATTTGTCCTTGGCATCTGTTTATCTCTATTGTGCTATGAGAAAATGTCAGGATTTCATAATCTTTGTAACCCTGCCAACAGTTTAAAATGCTGATTTCAGCATTTGTTTTGTTTTGTTAATTCTAATGATTCTTTCTCACTTCCCAATTATGTAACACCGATGCACTCCTATACGTATTCTCATAAACAAAAATTACAAAACCCTTACACAGCAAATTCTTTTTCCTAAATGTAAAAAACATCAATCAAAATTACATTCCTTCCTATTATTAAATTTATATTTGTCCTAAAACGACCTTGAGATGTGAAAACCTTTTTATAACATTTCACAGAAATTATCGCCTACTGTTTCACAATTTCAAATACGTGTGAGCTCTTTTTCAAGGCTAACATTAACTTTGTCAATTCAGCAGTGTGAATTATTTCTTGGACACATGACGTGTCACTTCAGCGCGTTTTCATGTCCTACTTAAACGACTCACCTGCACCACTGCAAATGTTCCCATGGATAGATGTCCATTATTTTTAGTTATACGAAGGGCGTTCAGAAAGTAATGCACCACATCGTTTTTCTCAGGAGCTGTTTATTAAAAAAGCATAAAATTTTTACACAATATACATGGATACTTCATGTAAACATCGGTATTATTCAACATAATCCCCATCAACATGTACGGCTTTATGCCAGCGCGAAACAAGTGCATGTATTCCTAGCTCGTACCAGATTTTGTCTTGATCATGTAGCCATTTCTTCGCTGCATGAATCACTCCTTCATCATCTTCAAACCTTGTCCCACGGAGTGCATCTTTCAGTGGACCAAATAGATGAAAATCAGAGGGTGCCAAATCGGGACTATAGGGTGGATGGGGTAGTACAGTCCAACCCAATTTGGTGATTGCTTCCCGTGTTGCCAGACTTGTGTGAGGTCGCGCATTGTCGTGAAGGAGAAGCAGGTCTGCTGGATTCTTGTGCGGCCGAACTCTGCGAAAACGTTGATTGAGTTTTTTTCAATGTCTTAATGTAAGCTTGCGAATTGATTGTCTCTCCTCTTGGCATAACGTCCACAAGAATCACACCTTCAATGTCCCAAAAGACAGTGATCATGACCTTTCCAGCTGAAGGAATTGTCTTGAATTTCTTTCTTCGTGGTGATTGCGGATGATGCCACTCCATTGAATGTCTTTTTGTCTTAGGTTCAAAATGATGTGCCCAGGTTTCGTCACCTGTAACGATCTTAGCCAAAAAGTTCTCTCCATCAGCATTGAAACGCTCCAACAATTCAGAAGAAATTGCTTTCCTTTGCAATCGGTGGTCATTTGTGACTTCGAGGAACCCATCTTGCGCAAACCTTAGAAAATCCGAGAGTTTTTATAACTGAATTTGCACTACCAATGCTGATTGACAGCTGTAAGGCCAATTGTTGAGTAGTGATTCGCCTTTCAGTAAGAATAATGCCCTCAGCTCATTTCAACCTTTCTGCGTTGATGGCTGTGGCAGGACGTCCACAGCGCGGCCGATCAAGCAGCTCCGTATCTCCACTTCCTGATTCTTTGATTCTCTGAACCCAGCGACTGACTGTACTTCTGTCGACTGCAAAACTTCCATACACATCACATAGACGCTTGTGAATATTCACAACAGTTTCTTTCTCTGCAACGAGAAATTCTATCACAATTCGCCGTTTATAACGCAAGTTGCTAACACGCTCCATTTCAACGGTTTAGGGCAGCCGTATTATTTGGCCGGTTGCGGTGCAATTGGGTGCACACAATTGGCACATGCCATATTTGAAGTCTGCAAAATTTCATGCTTCTATCTTCATTATTAGCTGAGAAACCGATGTGGTGCATTACTTTCTGGACGCCCCTCCTATCTACATTCTCCTGACCCATAAATTCAACAAAAATGTCAATCAAAATTTACATTGTTTTGTCTTTGCTCGTGGCTGTAAATTTCAGAGTGTGAGAACAATCGTCCCAACCCTGAAACAGCCGTCGCTCAAGGCTGTCAATGGCCCATCGTGCAACACCCAGAGACCTTCTCATGCACTACTGTAAAACGCGATACCAAATTATACATTTGCTTTGTCTACTCCCGTGTCAATTTTGGTCAACCTGACCTTTAGTTTTTTCAGTTTTGCCACAATTAAATTGCGAGAAATGAAATGATAACTGAATGTTCTGGCAATACCTTAAGTTAGCATCTGGCTATATGTTAAGTTAGCATCTGGCTATACGTTAAGTTAGCATTACAATGTATTACGTTATCTTGTATATTGTCTAAAAACAATGCTCCAGACGGAGAATATGCCCTGTTGTATAATTCACTATTTCCTTATTATTTGTTAATGTTTTACTTTGTAACTCAGATGTTTCTTTATGCATCTGATCATTGCACGGTCACAGTGAGCAGTATCAATATATATAAAATCCCAGCTTTATCTGACAGTAACGCTAAGGGATGCAACTTTGGTTGAAAGTTAGATATTAATTGTATTGTTTCCCTTATATGTACTCTCCCGAATATAGTAACATTACGGTGTGCACAAAAATATTTATAGAACCTGCTACGTAGTTCGTGTACTGTGGTGATGCAAAGTGGGTTTTAAAAAAATACTTTTGAATAAGTAAAATTGCCGTTAGGTATTGGTGCCTCTGAATTTAACTCCCGTCTTATGACGGGCTTTTACACTAGTTCATTATAATGAGTATCGCATTATCATCAGGCCCTACGAGAGGAGGCCCCAGCAGGGCATTTGGCCAGAGCCTCATCATCATTGCCAAAGATGCATGCTTTTTTGTACAGTAAAATATTGTTGCGCCTCTTCTTGAATTATGAGGAAAGCCTCACAATGTGAAATGACCCGGGCCTCATCTGAGACCTTGGAGGGCCTGATTATCATGCAAGCGATATAAATACAGTAGAACCTCCATAGTTGACCACCTCCCTACATTGACCACCTCCTGAAGTTGACCACATTTTCATAGACCGGACACGCACCACATGTACTCAATGGAAGACGACCTCTATAAGTTGACCACCTCTGTAAGTTGTATCTTGACCACTTGGACTATGACACACAATAGTAATTTACCCTCTATTACTTGACCAGTTTTTAAAAAAATCAGTGTCTTTGAATTTTGTCGGCACAGACTTTCTGACCGCTTTTCGAATGATGCTTGCCGACAAAGAAAATTAACCTAACCTCTTTGATTTTTTCGCAAACGTGCAGTATAAAAAGACCAACATCTAAGCAAAATCTTCATTCTTGCTATGACTGCCCTGCCGGTTGATAGTAATTCAACTACTAAACTGTAAGTTCTCTTTCAGACTGTGTTTTATATACTTTATCGTTGACATAATTAACCTAACCTTTTTGATGGCCCAAAGGAAAGAACTCAAGAAACTGACAATGAAGGAAAAGGTTGATCTTCTACATTTTCTGGAAAGCAGCAGCCAAAGAAACACGGCAGAACATTTTGGGGTTAGCAAGAC
Source organism: Oreohelix idahoensis (assembly GCA_024509875.1). NCBI lineage: Eukaryota > Metazoa > Mollusca > Gastropoda > Stylommatophora > Oreohelicidae > Oreohelix > Oreohelix idahoensis. The sequence continues at coordinate 29,710 of JAMPIV010001334.1, read as the reverse complement.
CACAGTTAGCAACATCCAAAAACGTTAACATGAGTACTTGGAGAGATGTGGTAAGGAAAGCGGAGATCTACAGCGGAAAAGGAGGAAAACTCCCCTAGATGAAGTCAATGAAGTCACATTAAACTGGTTCAAACAAATGAGGGCAGTTAACGCCCGAATCTCCGGGCCGATGATTCAAGAAGTTGCTAAAAAATTTGCAAGGGAATTCGGGGTGGCAGAAGATTTCCAAGCATCAAGTGGTTGTCTCGAGAAATTTAAACTGCGACACGCGATCTACCAGAAAGTGTTGTGTGGTGAATCCAATGAAGTTCCAGTAGAAGCTGTGGAAGAGTTCATCAAAAAGTTTCCTTACTTCGCCAGAGGCTTCAAAGACGACGACATCTTTAATGCTGACGAGTGCGGACTCTTTTTCAAGGCGATGCCTGACAGGAGCCTCGCCATGAAGGGTGACAAATGTAAGAGCGGAAAACTTTCCAAAGAACGTTTCACAGTTATGCTTTGCGCTAGCTCAACCGGAGAGAAACTAAAGCCCTTGGTGATTGGTAAATCGGCAAAGCACGCGCATTCAAGAACCTGAAGCCCGAAAACCTCCCCGTCACTTGGAGATCAAACAAATCCGCATGGATAACTGGCACCCTATTTGAGGAGTGGGTAAGGGGCATCGATCGAGAAATGAAGAAGAAATGGTCTATTCTACTGACAGTAGACAACTGTCTTGGCCACCCACAAGTGGAAAATCTCACAAACGTGACACTGAAATTTCTGCCTCCAAACACGACCTCAAAAACCCAACCTCTTGACCAAGGCATCATCAAAACATTTTAAAATGCACTACCGGGCCCAGCTCATGCAGTGGGTCATTACTAAAACACACATCTGTGGTCCGCCTGTGGAAGCAACTTCATCCGCTGCATCAGTTAACGCTCTGGATGCTGTCCTCTGGATCAGTTCTGCTTGGAATAAAGTTCAGCCGGAAACGATACAGAAGTGTTTCAAGAAATGTGGATTTGTCACAACCCAAGAGCATGACGTTTTAGCCCCATCGGACAGTCCATCGCCAATGGCAGAATTCGAATGAGTAGATTTTGAAGGTTTTGTTGCAATGGATGATGAGGTGGCAACCTGTAATGAACCTGACCCAGAAGGAATTTTCCAAGCGATATTGACCGAAGTACAGACAAACATAACAGTGCATGAAGCAGCTGATGAAGTTGAAGAAGCAAGTGACGATGACACAGAAATTGCAGAGACTCCAAAAGAAGAGGCTGTCAGGCATCTGATAATGCAGTTGAAGTCATTTGCTGTGGAAAAATGCCCAGGTATGTTGAGTGGTGTAGCCAGCGTTGAGAGTGCTTGTTAAACTCTTTCTTTGTGTGTAGTTGTTAACTCATACTGGCTACTAGTTGTTGAATCATGCTTTATTTGCTAAATGATGTGAATGTCCACCAGTGGATAAATGTAGATGTTGGGACTGGTGTAGTAAAGTGTAACGATTGTCAACTCATCAAACCCAGCACAGTTTTGGTCATACAGGTCATCTTGTCCTGGAACGTGATGAGGCTCCGACAAGAATGTGAGTGTAAACAATGAGTGTGTATCTGAATGTCAGTACGCGAATGGTAGAATGATTCGATAGAGTTGACAGGTTGGTAGTACATCACTCATACTCACACTGTTCGAATTCAAGAAGTACTGGAACTACGGTGGTCTTTTTATAACATTTAATGGGACGCACACTTGGACAGTACGTGTATGGTTACAGGAACAAATGTCGACATAGACAGCATAATGTTGATCACAGGAATATCATCTTAAGTTAGCATTCATGCTTGGCAAATATCATAATGGAGCATTCGTAAATAAGCATTCAGCGTTCCATCATGTAAATCATCTGGCTTTACTGACTGGGCACGTCAGACCATAACCAATACATAGGAAGGCTCCTAGACCTAACCTCGTCTAGCGAATATTCCTTCACGTAAAGTTCAATATATATATATATTTCATAATATAGGAATCCCAGACATGGGTTCTCACATGTAGCAGTGATCTCTTGGTTCATCGAGCGATAGTACAGGCATCCCTTTTTCTCACTCGATAAATACAAAGTATATGAATTTCAACATGGCTGTTCTCTCTCTCGTGAGCTTCACTCACTAAAGAATATAGACCAAAATTAGTCATTCATTAAATGTCCTCATTTCTTCATAGGTTCTCTCATAGAGGTAATTGAATAATATCATACAATCCAGTGCTGATACATAGGAATGTCTTCTTCCTTTGAATGGATATTCTTTTTAAAAGTACCACTGTGCATCTGCTTATCAACAACGATGGCGAAGCCCAAGTTCATAATAAATTGTGGTTTTACCTTTTTATGCGAAATATAACTTTGCCATTCCTTGGCAAAAGAGAATAAACACTGGGGTAAAGTACATACAACATGTCTAAATGATTATCACTTTTCCCCATCCATATATAGATCACTATTTCGGCAAAAAGCCTGCTACAACAAAACTCGGCATCCTCACAGGATGACAGCCATGGATCACACCCCTTTGCTAGCGATACTTCCGCTGCATAGCCTTTGACCTTTTCTAGCGACAACCAAATTAGTTCGACTTAGAAATGCAAAGATATCCATATATAAGACAGACTCGTCCTACTCATACAAACACTACGTATAAATTCAGGCCATAGATATACTGAAGCAAGAACAATCTATTCCTACCCAGCCACAGAATAAATCGCAGTAGGCCTAGAGTCGTCTGCGGAGTCCGATCGAAGATGACAGAACTATTTTCAAGGGAAGCAACCCAAAAATGACTTCTCCTTAAGCACTTAAAAAGGAAATACTTTGCTTACAAAATATTTGCGAACATAATAAGAATATAAATGTATTATATTGCAAGATAGTAAAAATTGCCCTTTACAGTCTTACCACACCTCCCGGGAAAAAAAAAATAAAATTTTTTTTTTTTTAAATACATCTAGGAGCACCGTAGAATAGGCTCACAACGCAAGAATACTGCGCAGATGAAAATATCAGGAATAACTATAATTCCTAATATGACTGGTGAGAATATATATCTCAAAATCTGAGAGAAATTGTTTCCCTACGAATAAATGTTTCCAGGAAGGTGTGATGTACGTATAATACAATTCTGGTAATTATACAATGCATACCAAAAATTCACACTACAATCTTAAATTTATGATTTATGAAGAAACAATCATCAAAGAACAGCGGTGAATTAACATCAATAAACCGCTAAGTAGCGATACCATCATTCTATTATTAAATTACAAATGTGTATCTTAGTAAAGAAACAAAAAATAACTGTTGTAAAGTTATACATATTAAAAAGATCCAATATTTAACAGTTAAGTGGCATCATGTGGGCATCTGGACAGAATGTCCGCCATCACATTTTCTGAACCACGGATAGCTCGTACCGAAAAATGAAAAGGTTGAAGAGCGATTGCGTATCGAGTTGATCTCGAGCTCTTCAAGTTTTTACTTTGGATAGCCGTAAGAGCTTTTTGGTCAGTTTCCACTACGAAATGCGCGCCCAGAAGGAATCTTTGGAGTTTGAGAATTGACCAAACCATTGCCAATAATTCACGGTCTAAAACCGAGTAATTCCTTTCTGCAGCATTAAGTTTTCTGGATATGTACATTACAGGATGCAGAGTTCCAGAGTACTCTTGCATTAGTGCCGCTCCAATCCCAGTGGATGAAGCGTCACTACGAAGAACAAATGTCTTATCTGTTGTAGGTAACACTAAAATAGGTGGTGATGAAAACATAGTTTTGATCTTCTCTAGTGAAGATTGGCATTCATGAGACCAGTGAACCATGTTAGGCGACCCTTTCTTTAATAGTGTAGAGAGAGGTGCCATGATAGAGGACAGATTCGGAATGAAACGTCCATAAAATTGTATGAGACCTAAAAGACTTCGCACTTGCTTTTTAGTCCTAGGGATAGAGATGTTAAGTATCTTAGTGATATTATGGTCTTCTGTCTTCAAGAAACCGTGACCTACTCGATGGCCTAAGAAAGCAATTTCGCTAAAGCCAATACAAGCTTTAGATGGTTTTGCTGTCAGGTTATACTCACGCAGAGTTGATAATAATTCAACTAATCCTGAATAGTGATCTTCCCAAGTATCGCTGAAAAGACAGATGTCGTCTAGATAAGCAATGACATCTGACCGATACGATAGGATTCGACGCATCATGCGTACAAATGTAGCTGGTGCGTTCATAAGGCCGAAAGGCATAAAATTCCACTGGAAAAGGCCTCTGGGAGTAGAGAAAGCGGTAAGAGGTTTGGCGCGTTCGGATAATGGAACTTGCCAATATCCTTTAGACAAATCAAGTTTAGTGAAAAAATGCGATTTAGAAAGACTTGTTCAAGCGATAACAACGCAAAGACGTTCTTAGTAAAGGCATAGGTTCAGATCGAAGAATTGGATCGATAACTTTTCATCCAACTCCTTTTCAACCTGTGTTTGGAAATGTATAAGTACAAGTTCGGATGCTGAAATTATGCCTAAACAACTAGGGTAAATAGAGTAAGTATATACTTCCAAACCAACAGGTCGGAGTTTTCTAAACAAATAATCGACCATCCATTCTTTTCTTCGCTGGTTATTGTTCGAACTTGGGCATTTGTTCTTTGCGGTTGATATCGCAAATTGAATCAAGTTACGAAGTTCGATGCTGAACCTATGCCTTTACTAGAAGAGTTACTTACTCGTCTTTCTAAATCGCATTTTTTCACTAAACTTGCTTTGTCTAAAGGATATTGGCAAGTTCCATTATCCGAACGCGCCAAACCTCTTACCGCTTTCTCTACTCCCAGAGGCCTTTTCCAATGGAATTTTATGCCTTTCGGCCTTATGAACGCACCAGCTACATTTGTACGCATGATGCGTCGAATCCTATCGTATCGGTCAGATGTCATTGCTTATCTAGACGACATCTGTCTTTTCAGCGATACTTGGGAAGATCACTATTCAGGATTAGTTGAATTATTATCAACTCTGCGTGAGTATAACCTGACAGCAAAACCATCTAAAGCTTGTATTGGCTTTAGCGAAATTGCTTTCTTAGGCCATCGAGTAGGTCACGGTTTCTTGAAGACAGAAGACCATAATATCACTAAGATACTTAACATCTCTATCCCTAGGACTAAAAAGCAAGTGCGAAGTCTTTTAGGTCTCATACAATTTTATGGACGTTTCATTCCGAATCTGTCCTCTATCATGGCACCTCTCTCTACACTATTAAAGAAAGGGTCGCCTAACATGGTTCACTGGTCTCATGAATGCCAATCTTCACTAGAGAAGATCAAAACTATGTTTTCATCACCACCTATTTTAGTGTTACCTACAACAGATAAGACATTTGTTCTTCGTAGTGACGCTTCATCCACTGGGATTGGAGCGGCACTAATGCAAGAGTACTCTGGAACTCTGCATCCTGTAATGTACATATCCAGAAAACTTAATGCTGCAGAAAGGAATTACTCGGTTTTAGACCGTGAATTATTGGCAATGGTTTGGTCAATTCTCAAACTCCAAAGATTCCTTCTGGGCGCGCATTTCGTAGTGGAAACTGACCAAAAAGCTCTTACGGCTATCCAAAGTAAAACTTGAAGAGCTCGAGATCAACTCGATACGCAATCGCTCTTCAACCTTTTCATTTTTCGGTACGAGCTATCCGTGGTTCAGAAAATGTGATGGCGGACATTCTGTCCAGATGCCCACATGATGCCACTTAACTGTTAAATATTGGATCTTTTTAATATGTATAACTTTACAACAGTTATTTTTTGTTTTCTTTACGAAGATACACATTTGTAATTTAATAATAGAATGATGGTATCGCTACTTAGCGGTTTATTGATGTTAATTCACCGCTGTTCTTTGATGATTGTTTCTTCATAAATCATAAATTTAAGATTGTAGTGTGTGAATTTTTGGTATGCATTGTATAATTACCAGAATTGTATTATACGTACATCACACCTTCCTGGAAACATTTATTCGTAGGGAAACAATTTCTCTCAGATTTTGAGATATATATTCTCACCAGTCATATTAGGAATTATAGTTATTCCTGATATTTTCATCTGCGCAGTATTCTTGCGTTGTGAGCCTATTCTACGGTGCTCCTAGATGTATTTAAAAAAAAAAAATTTTATTTTTTTTTCCCCGGGAGGTGTGGTAAGACTGTAAAGGGCAATTTTTTACTATCTTGCAATATAATACATTTATATTCTTATTATGTTCGCAAAATATTTTGTAAGCAAAGTATTTCCTTTTTAAGTGCTTAAGGAGAAGTCATTTTTGGGTTGCTTCCCTTGAAAATAGTTCTGTCATCTTCGATCGGACTCCGCAGACGACTCTAGGCCTACTGCGATTTATTCTGTGGCTGGGTAGGAATAGATTGTTCTTGCTTCAGTATATCTATGGCCTGAATTTATACGTAGTGTTTGTATGAGTAGGACGAGTCTGTCTTATATATGGATATCTTTGCATTTCTAAGTCGAACTAATTTGGTTGTCGCTAGAAAAGGTCAAAGGCTATGCAGCGGAAGTATCGCTAGCAAAGGGGTGTGATCCATGGCTGTCATCCTGTGAGGATGCCGAGTTTTGTTGTAGCAGGCTTTTTGCCGAAATAGTGATCTATATATGGATGGGGAAAAGTGATAATCATTTAGACATGTTGTATGTACTTTACCCCAGTGTTTATTCTCTTTTGCCAAGGAATGGCAAAGTTATATTTCGCATAAAAAGGTAAAACCACAATTTATTATGAACTTGGGCTTCGCCATCGTTGTTGATAAGCAGATGCACAGTGGTACTTTTAAAAAGAATATCCATTCAAAGGAAGAAGACATTCCTATGTATCAGCACTGGATTGTATGATATTATTCAATTACCTCTATGAGAGAACCTATGAAGAAATGAGGACATTTAATGAATGACTAATTTTGGTCTATATTCTATATAGTGAGTGAAGCTCACGAGAGAGAGAACAGCCATGTTGAAATTCATATACTTTGTATTTATCGAGTGAGAAAAAGGGATGCCTGTACTATCGCTCGATGAACCAAGAGATCACTGCTACATGTGAGAACCCATGTCTGGGATTCCTATATTATGAAATATATATATATATTGAACTTTACGTGAAGGAATATTCGCTAGACGAGGTTAGGTCTAGGAGCCTTCCTATGTATTGGTTATGGTCTGACGTGCCCAGTCAGTAAAGCCAGATGATTTACATGATGGAACGCTGAATGCTTATTTACGAATGCTCCATTATGATATTTGCCAAGCATGAATGCTAACTTAAGATGATATTCCTGTGATCAACATTATGCTGTCTATGTCGACATTTGTTCCTGTAACCATACACGTACTGTCCAAGTGTGCGTCCCATTAAATGTTATAAAAAGACCACCGTAGTTCCAGTACTTCTTGAATTCGAACAGTGTGAGTATGAGTGATGTACTACCAACCTGTCAACTCTATCGAATCATTCTACCATTCGCGTACTGACATTCAGATACACACTCATTGTTTACACTCACATTCTTGTCGGAGCCTCATCACGTTCCAGGACAAGATGACCTGTATGACCAAAACTGTGCTGGGTTTGATGAGTTGACAATCGTTACACTTTACTACACCAGTCCCAACATCTACATTTATCCACTGGTGGACATTCACATCATTTAGCAAATAAAGCATGATTCAACAACTAGTAGCCAGACGCTGGCTACACCACTCATACATACCTGGGCATTTTTCCACATGCAAAATGACTTCAACAGCATTATCAGATGCCTGACAGCCTCTTCTTTTGGAGACTCGACAATTTCTGTGTCATCGTCACTTGATACTTCAACTTCACCAGCTGCTTTTCATGCACTGTTATGTTTGTCCTGTACTTCGGTCAATATCGCTTGGAAAATTCCTTCTGGGTCAGGTTCATTACAGGTTGCCACCTCATCATCCATTGCAACAAAAACCTTCAAAATCTACTCATTCGAATTCTGCCATTGGCGATGGGACTGTCCGATGGGGCTAAAAACGTCATGGCTCTTGGGTTGTGACAAATCAACACTTTCTTGAAAACACTTCTGTATCGTTTCGGCTGAACTTTATTCCCAAAAGCAGAACTGATCCAGAGGACATACATCCATGAGCGTTAACTGATGCAGCGGATGAAGTTGCTTCCACATGCGGACCACAGATGTGTGTTTTAGTAATGACCCACTGCATGAGCTGGGCCCCTGGTAGTGCATTTTAAAATGTTTTGATGATGACCTTGGTCAAGAGGGTTGGGTTTTTGAGGTCGTGTTTGGATAGGCAGAAATTTCAGTGTCACGTTTGTGAAGATTTTCCACTTGTGGGTGGCCAAGGACAGTTGTCTACTGTCATTAGAATAGACCATTTCTTCTTCATTTCTCGATCGATGCCCTTACCCACTCCTCAATAGGGTGCAAGTTATCCATGCGGATTTTTGTTTGATCTCCAAGTGACGGGGAGGTTTTCGGGCTTCAGGTTTCTTGAATGCGCGGTGCTTTGCCGATTTACCAATCACCAAGGGCTTTAGTTTTTCTCTCCGGTTTGAGCTAGCGCAATACATAACTGTGAAACGTTCTTTGGAAAGTTTTCCGCTCTTACATTTGTCACCCTTCATGGCGAGGCTCCTGTCAGGCATCGCCTTGAAAAAGAGTCCGCACTCGTCAGCATTAAAGATGTCGTCGTCTTTGAAGCCTCTGGCGAAGTAAGGAAACTTTTTGATGAACTCTTCCACAGCTTCTACTGGAACTTCATTGGATTCACCACACAACACTTTCTGGTAGATCGCGTGTCGCAGTTTAAATTTCTCGAGACAACCACTTGATGCTTGGAAATCTTCTGCCACCCCGAATTCCCTTGCAAATTTTTTAGCAACTTCTTGAATCATCGGCCCGGAGATTCGGGCGTTAACTGCCCTCATTTGTTTGAACCAGTTTAATGTGACTTCATTGACTTCATCTAGGGGAGTTTTCCTCCTTTTCCGCTGTAGATCTCCGCTTTCCTTACCACATCTCTCCAAGTACTCATGTTAACGTTTTTGGATGTTGCTAACTGTGGTCTTGCTAACCCCAAAATGTTCTGCCGTCTTTTTTTGGCTGCTGCTTTCCAGAAAATGTAGAAGATCAACCTTTTCCTTCATTGTCAGTTTCTTGAGTTCTTTCCTTTGGGCCATCAAAAAGGTTAGGTTAATTATGTCAACGATAAAGTATATAAAACACAGTCTGAGAGAGAACTTACAGTTTAGTAGTTGAATTACTATCAACCGGCAGGGCAGTCATAGCAAGAATGAAGATTTTGCATAGAAGTTGGTCTTTTTATACTGCACGTTTGCGAAAAAATCAAAGAGGTTAGGTTAATTTTCTTTGTCGGCAAGCATCATTCGGAAAACGGTCAGAAAGCTTGTGCCGACAAAATTCAAAGACACTGATTTTTTTAAACTGGTCAAGTAATAGAGGGTAAATTACTATTGTGTGTCATAGTCCAAGTGGTCAAGATACAACTTACAGAGGTGGTCAACTTATAGAGGTCGTCTTCCATTGAGTATATGTGGTGCGTGTCCGGTCTATGAAAATGTGGTCAACTTCAGGAGGTGGTCAATGTAGGGAGGTGGTCAACTATGGAGGTTCTACTGTATTTATATCGCTTGCATGATAATCAGGCCCTACAAGGTCTCAGATGAGGCCCGGGTCATTTCACATTGTGAGGCTTTCCTCATAATTCAAGAAGAGGCGCAACAATATTTTACTGTACAAAAAAGCATGCATCTTTGGCAATGATGATGAGGCTCTGGCCAAATGCCCTGCTGGGGCCTCCTCTCGTAGGGCCTGATGATAATGCGATACTCATTATAATGAACTAGTGTAAAAGCCCGTCATAAGACGGGAGTTAAATTCAGAGGCACCAATACCTAACGGCAATTTTACTTATTCAAAAGTATTTTTTTAAAACCCACTTTGCATCACCACAGTACACGAACTACGTAGCAGGTTCTATAAATATTTTTGTGCACACCGTAATGTTACTATTTTCGGGAAAGTACATATAAGGGAAACAATAAAATTAATATCTAACTTTCAACCAAAGTTGCGTTCCTTATCGTTACTGACGGACAAAGCTAGGAATTTATATATATTTGATACTGCTCACTGTGACCGTGCAATGATCAGATGCATAAAGAAACATCTGAGTTACAAAGTAAAAACATTAACAAATAATAAGGCAATAGTGAATTATACAACAGGGCATATTCTCCGTCTGGAGCATTGTTTTTAGACAATATACAAGATAACGTAATACATTGTAATGCTAACTTAACGTATAGCCAGATGCTAACTTAACATATAGCCAGATGCTAACTTAAGGTATTGCCAGAACATTCAGTTATCATTTCTCGCAATTTAATTGTGGCAAAACTGAAACTAAAGGTCAGGTTGACCAAAATTGACACGGAGTAGACAAAGCAAATGTATAATTTGGTATCGCGTTTTACAGTAGTGCATGAGAAGGTCTCTGAGTGTTGCACAATAGGCCATTGACAGCCTTGAACGACGGCTGTTTCAAGGTTGAAACGATAGTTCTCACACTCTGAAATTAACAGCCACAAACAAAGACAAAACAATGTAAATTTTGATTGACATTTTGTTGAATTTATGGGAAAGGAGAATGTAGATACGAGGGGCGTTCAGAAAGTAATGCACCACATCGTTTTCTCAGCTAATAATGAAGATAGAAACATGAAATTTTGCACACTTCAAATATGGCATGTGCCAATTGTGTGCACCCAATTGCACCGCAACCGGCCAAATAATACGGCTGCCCTAAACCGTTGAAAGGGAGCGTGTTAGCAACTTGCGTTATAAACGGCGAATTGTGATAGAATTTCTCGTTGCAGAGAAAGAAAACTGTTGTGAATATTCACAAGCGTCTATGTGATGTGTATGGAAGTTTTGCAGTCGACAGAAGTACAGTCAGTCGCTGGGTTCAGAGAATCAAAGAATCGGGAAGTGGAGATACGGAGCTGCTTGATCGGCCGCGCTGTGGACGTCCTGCCACAGCCATCAACGCAGAAAGGTTGAAATGAGCTGAGGGCATTATTCTTACTGAAAGGCGAATCACTACTCAACAATTGGCCTTACAGCTGTCAGTCAGCATTGGTAGTGCAAATTCAGTTATAAAAACTCTCGGATTTTCTAAGGTTTGCGCAAGATGGGTTCCTCGAAGTCACAAATGACCACCGATTGCAAAGGAAAGCAATTTCTTCTGAATTGTTGGAGCGTTTCAATGCTGATGGAGAGAACTTTTTGGCTAAGATCGTTACAGGTGACGAAACCTGGGCACATCATTTTGAACCTAAGACAAAAAGACATTCAATGGAGTGGCATCATCCGCAATCACCACGAAGAAAGAAATTCAAGACAATTCCTTCAGCTGGAAAGGTCATGATCACTGTCTTTTGGGACATTGAAGGTGTGATTCTTGTGGACGTTATGCCAAGAGGAGAGACAATCAATTCGCAAGCTTACATTAAGACATTGAAAAAAACTCAATCAACGTTTTCGCAGAGTTCGGCCGCACAAGAATCCAGCAGACCTGCTTCTCCTTCACGACAATGCGCGACCTCACACAAGTCTGGCAACACGGGAAGCAATCACCAAATTGGGTTGGACTGTACTACCCCATCCACCCTATAGTCCCGATTTGGCACCCTCTGATTTTCATTTATTTGGTCCACTGAAAGATGCACTCCGTGGGACAATGTTTGACGATGATGAAGGAGTGATTCATGCAGTGAAGAAATGGCTACATGATCAAGACAAAATCTGGTACGAGCTAGGAATACATGCACTTGTTTCGCGCTGGCATAAAGCCGTACATGTTGATGGGGATTATGTTGAATAATACCGATGTTTACATGAAGTATCCATGTATATTGTGTAAAAATTTTATGCTTTTTTAATAAAAACAGCTCCTGAGAAAAACGATGTGGTGCATTACTTTCTGAACGCCCTTCGTATAACTAAAAATAATGGACATCTATCCATGGGAACATTTGCAGTGGTGCAGGTGAGTCGTTTAAGTAGGACATGAAAACGCGCTGAAGTGACACGTCATGTGTCCAAGAAATAATTCACACTGCTGAATTGACAAAGTTAATGTTAGCCTTGAAAAAGAGCTCACACGTATTTGAAATTGTGAAAAAAGTAGGCGATAATTTCTGTGAACTGTTATAAAAAGGTTTTCACATCTCAAGGTCGTTTTAGGACAAATATAAATTTAATAATAGGAAGGAATGTAATTTTGATTGATGTTTTTTACATTTAGGAAAAAGAATTTGCTGTGTAAGGGTTTTGTAATTTTTGTTTATGAGAATACGTATAGGAGTGCATCGGTGTTACATAATTGGGAAGTGAGAAAGAATCATTAGAATTAACAAAACAAAAAACAAATGCTGATTTCAGCATTTTAAACTGTTGGCAGGGTTACAAAGATTATGAAATCCTGACATTTTCTCATAGCACAATAGAGATAAACAGATGCCAAGGACAAATTGATAGTATAAATACAAGAATTAGTACAGTCAGAGGGAGAGCTAGGAATCCACCATGCAGAAGCAGACAGCAGACAGAAGTGCTGACTTGTACTCGTAGTTAGAACCAGCTGTAAATACCCGGCGTTGCCCGGATCGTCCACGCGTCCTATACCATAGTTGTGCGAGTGTCACGAGAATGACCTCAGCCAATAATGCACTTTTTTTTTGGAGTGCAAAATTGGCTCAGCGTCCATTCACGATGTACTGTCACAGCAAGGCGATGGCGCCGTCTGGTTGGTCCTAGGTTCGATTCCCGGTAAGCCTATCACTCATACAAGGGGATTGACATAAGTCTTGGGCCTAACCATGAAGGAGTCACAGGAGGAAGATGAAACTTGGCACATTTAAAGCTCATCATATTTGCACTGAATATTTAAAGTACGCAATTGTTTCTTCAATGGGTTTTCCCGCTACGATGCACGGCGCAATGTACCCTATTGACCGGATCTGCTGCTCCAAAGATTTGACAAAACAATGGAAAAGAAGGAGGCCAGAGATGTAATAAAATTTCTGATGTTTCAGGGAAAAACACCTACAGAAATACACAGGGAGATGGAACCAGTGTTTCGTGGTTCTTGTCCTTCATATACTTCGGTAAAAAACTGGTCTCAACAGTTTAAGTGCGGCCGCTCAAATGTTGCTGATCTGCCAAGATCTGGTAGACCAACCTCAGAGTGCAACGATGAAAATGCAACAAGAGTGAAGAAAATCATTGACCAGGATCAAAAAATGACAATTGTGGAGATAGCTAGTAGAGTAAAACTAAATGAAAGAACAGTTTATAGAATTTTACACAACAGACTGAACATGAGAAAAGTGTGTGCACGCTGGGTTCCGCGACTGTTGACACGTGAACAGAAGCAAACGAGGGTAAATTGTTGTCAACAGTTGCTCAAAAAGTGTCAGTCAAAAAATTTTTTGGAGACCATGGTGACAGTAGATGAGACTTGGGTACACCATTATGACCCCGAATCCAAAATTGCCAGCATGCAATGGAAAACCCCGGGCTCCCCAACACCTGTCAAGCCGAGGGCGCAGAAATCTGCAGGAAAAGTGATGCTGACTGTTTTTTGGGATGGCAAAGGTGTCCTTTTGAAAGATTATCTGCCTCGTGGCAACACAGTTAATGGACAGTACTATGCAGATCTTCTCACAAAACTAAGAAAGGTTGTGACCAGGAAACGAGGGATAACGCGCACTCAAATCTTCCTTTGCTTCAAGACAACGCGCCCTCTCACAAAGCACGGCTTGTGCAGCTAGCAGCCAACGGATTTGAATATTGAAATTCTTCCACACCTACCATATTCTCCAGATTTGGCTCTATCAGACTTTTTTATATTCCCAAATCTTAAAAAACAGCTCAAAGGAAATCATTTTGACAGCGATGAAGAGGTCATACTGGCATGTGATGACTGGTTTAGTTTGAAAAATAGGGTGTTCTACTCCCAAGGTCTTTTCAAGGTCAAGCAGAGATGGCAGAAGTGTGTCAATTCAGACGGTGGCTATATTGAAAAGGAATAAACACTATACAAAATTTCAGCTCTCTGTGACATGTCCTTCATGGTCAGGCCCAAGACTTATGTCAATCCCCTTGTATTTTCTTTTCTGTTGTCTAGTGCCACCCTTTATGTCCAACGAGTATCTGTTAATTACCTTTATTTATTTATTTACTTATTTATTTACTATCCACAGGACTCGGGTTTCCTTCATTATTTATAATAATTCTAATAGAGGACCTTCTTCCGGCTGAATATCTTTTTTTTTTTTTTTTTTTTTTTAAATTTCTACTTCAGCGGTAGGCAGCCCAGGAACAATGGGGATCTGTTTTAGTAACACTGATTCTTTTGTTTGTTTGTTAATGACCTACTTTCAAAGAATTGTGTCTATTTTCAGATTTCAAAGTATCTTAAATTTAGAATAACTGCAACTTTTTGTAACTTTCATCACCGTGCGATCTGCTTCTTACGCAGAAGCATCGACAGAGCGGTAGAAAATTAAAGCTAAATAGTCTTTTACAGAATGTTAACTTCCCTTAAATGAAAAATTTGCTTAGCTTTCTTAAACATTTTACGAATAAAGTCAATGTTAGTAAGCTATACAAGGTATTGTTGATTTTAATTGTTTTTTTTTTTTTTGTTGAGCGTGGAAAGAGTATACTTAATCCTGGGGAATCTAACAAACTGGTAGGATGAAGTTTGCTTACTTACTTAGTCGTTTCTCTTCTACCGTAAGGTGTAGAGGTTTGGAACAGAGAGCGCCATACTATCCTATCGGCTGTATTCCCCCTGGCCTGGTTCCATTATAGTCCACGGTCCTTCAGAGGTTGCCTAAAGTTGTCCTCCCAGCGGACTCTGGGTCGTCCTGGATGTCAAGATCCCTGGCTCTTAGCGTCTCACATCTGCCGTGGCAGCCGATCTTCTCCTATTCTGCAGACATGGCCGAACCATCTTAGTTGGGGCTGTTCTACTTGGGTTGGAGGGGTTGGGTTTTAAGCCTTGACGTATCGTTTGGTTGCAGACCATGTCTTTTCTTGTTACTTCAACCACCTTTCTCAGATGTCTCATTACTGAAGTTTGGATCTGGCTTTTGTGGGTTGTAGTCATTGTCCAATACTCGCATTCATACGTCAAGACTGGGACATAGGTGGAGCAGTAGACAGCCATCTTCGTTTTCTTGCCAACTTCTCTTTTGCTGAGGAATCCTCGATTTATGGCCTGAAAAAGTCTCCCAGCTGCCGCTTTTTAGGTAGCCAAATCTTCTTTGATGCCTCCCTTCCAGTGACAGCTCCGATGTATTTAAAGTGGTTGACCTGCTCTAGGACTTGTTTTCCCAGCGTAATCTGATGGCTTCTTTCCTCTCGTGATATCACCACGGTTTTTGTTTTGGAGCTGCTGACGACCATCTTTCTCTTCTCTAGCTCTTCCTTTCAGACTTGAAGGTTGGATTGAAGATGTGCCTTTGATTTAGCAATCAGGGCAACATCATTGGCGAATGCCAGTTGTGAAATACAAACCTGTCTCATCTTCCAGTACCCCATTGAATATTTTCTTGTCACCTCCTTACATGTTTTGATGAGTTCATCCATGAGGAATATGAACAGATATGGTGACAGGATATCACCTTGTCTTACACCTGTGGTGCTCCTGAACTCTTCTGACTTATGATTTGCCGTAGTTAAGACGATTATACTTTGTGTGTGGGAGGCGTAGGTGTGCCGTCGTATCTGTGTTAGGTATGTATTAGTGAGTGTGTGCTAGAACAGTCACTCTCACAACACAGGTACGTAAATAAGTCATGAGAATGGTGTAAACGCCTGGTGACACTTAATGACGATTTATTAAGGCACGGCACAATCACGTTTACATTAATATACAGTTTGCATTACAACACGAACACGTTGGCATAAATATAAAGTCCACAGTGAAAAATACGAACTATCCCCAGCGCTCAACAGACTGCACACTCGGCAGTTAACAATAATGTCAGCGCTATAAATAACAGCTTCTTAACAGCTTCATAAATCTCCACACTGCAGTTAACCAAATATGGCCTGTCCTAATCCTGGACTTATAATAGCGTCATAACAGCTTCACAAATCTCCACACTGCAGTTAATCAAATATGGCCTGTCCTAATCCTGGACTTATAATAGCTTCATAACAGCTTCACAAATCTCCACACTGCAATATCCATAAACTCTACCTCCTCGGGAAATAATGGCCTCTTAAATCATATCTTCACAAAAATATCCTCTACTAGGGAATACTGGCCTGTACATATCAAATATCCACTTATCCCATAAACACAGCGAAAACACTCGCTAGACATATTCATCGCTCTGCGCAGGCATACAAACCTCGAAAATTCAGCAGGGCTCGACCCGCTCGGACGACGCCCAAACACAGACTCTTCATATATGCAGCATAGCCGCAAGCTAAAAACAGCTCACTACAACTCACGGATAAATTCCTCACAGGCGGGGCTCAACGCCGTGAGTAGCGGTCATACGCTAACAGCTTCTTGATATAAATATTCTATCCAGCATCATAGTTAAACAAGCGCAACTCAAAATCTAACTTGTCTAAAAAACATTTTCACAATTGCTGCCCCTTTGACTTAACATTACCACACACGCGGGGAAAAAATGATTCTATCATTTTTTTTTTATATTTTTTTTTTGAAAATTAAATACCAAAAAATTTAGAAAATAATGAAACTCTAACATATGTTTTACAAAATTCATCTGATGATAAGTCAAAATAGTATATCTACCGAAAATATTAGCAGTAAATGTAAAGTAAATGACAATCATCCAACGTAATCAAGTAAGAATACTAAAATTAATCTATTAGAAGACCAAGCTAAGTATCTCAAAATTAATCTATTACAGAACTAAGCTAATCATATGCAATAACACTCAAACAAGCAACAAACAATAGTAGGAAAAAGGACAATATCAAACAAACGTAGTATAATTCGAAAAGAAGGGAAACCTGAAATCAGCATATGAGACAAATCCGATAACATCAGAATCTAACAATTAAGTCTAGTCATGTAAAGCAAATACAACTATCAGGACCAATTATCTGATCTAAAGTTACATCATTACTTGAACAATAGAAAGAATGAAAGTCTAAGTAGCCTAACAGGAAAAAGTATCCAAGAAGCATAAAGTAAAACGAAGATGAAACACGGAAGTATAAACAACATATCAGATCATGCTGAAAAGACAATAGAAAAGATGTAAAGGGATGACGAATAGTCAACAAAGACAGATGAAAAGTAAAGATGCACATGTAGAAATAGTTGTAACAATACCTTTTACAATAACTATTTAAATCACACATCATATTGTATAAATTAGTACAATTACGATCAAAGATTATAAGATAAAATGGCAAAGTATATCTAAACTAACATCACAAAAAAAAAAAAACTTGAGATAAAACAAAGTATAGTAAATATTTTAACTAAGTTATAAAACTTATACATAACTAACAATAAATTATACCAAATATTACAGGAACCAAAAAATAACAACGCTATCAAAAACAAAATTCGCACTGACTCAAAGTCACGCGCTAAATACAGAGAAATACATCAAAACAATCAAAAAACAATTTCAAGGAACTAATGTCACTACACATTACTAACTATAATATACAGTCTAGCGCTGGCGCAGAAAAAATATTACAATGTTCGAAAAGATACATTTTCCAAAAATTCAATACAAAAAAGTTTCGTAATACTAAGTTGCATAAAAATAGTATTTCATTTACAACCAATTCAAAGATATAATAAATGAACTAACAATGAAATCAACTTTAAGAAAACGAAAGACATATAAACAATCTATCTCTACACAGACGCACATTAACAAATGTAAATTTTTTCAAAAAATACGTCACATAAAAACACATGAGAAAAACACACTATTATCTACATACAAGCTTGTAAATATTTAAGAACAAAATAATGTAAGTTAAATAAGTGTTAAACCAGATCTCCAAATTCTTGAATCAAAAAATAATATCAGCTATCGCTGTTAATTCTACCTATACAGACAATTTAACCTTAAAATTACTTCTGGCTGACAATCATGTTCAGCTTAGTTTTAGAGTTATCTAACTTTAAATATATATTTTTTTTCAACTTAATGTATTTCAATATATAATATAACTATTTCAATCTAATGCTATCAGAACATGAGAAAAAATTTAAGTAATGGATAACGAATAGTCGTGAATTTTCTAACAGTAATTATTGTACCATTACAACCAATGAGTTTGTGCATTCTATTCTAACTATTCTAACAAACACTGCTATAAAAACAAAAAAACAAAATAAACAACTGCAAGTTCAACAATGGAATATAAATAACAATAGAAACAAAAAATCATAGCAATCAAATGATGCATCAAATATTTCAATGAAATTACATGTTATTCTAAAACAAGATCATATCATGTACTATACTAACAAATACAAAAGAAAATATTTACTATCTTTATTTTTTTTTAAAAATCAGATGCAAATCTCTCGCTTTGTTGTCAACATTTCTTGACCCTCAACAGGTAAACACTTCAGATGCTTAGTGAGACGCTGAAAAGGTTACGCTTGATCGAACACACGGTCGCAAAGTTGACCTACTTTCCTCACCGCTAATATGTCACAGGAGCATTGACTCTTGTCGCAAAGTCGCTTCTGTCAAAATATATAAATGAAAATTTCCATTTTAATGAATGGTGAAATTTAATGAGAAAAAACGTAGAAGTCAAATTGACAATTACCTAGCCCCGTGGCTTGTGTAAAGTAGTGGTATCTTCACGATGCCATCAACTCTTCCCTTGACACACAGTAGACAACACAGAATGCTTAGGTTCAACTTGACCATAACTGAACGTCATCACTGCTGTATTCTGCAATAAAGTATTACACCTAACCGAACGAGATGCTCTCTCGACATCAAAATTAGAACAAGCAGTATCATTCAATAGACCATTATTATTTTTATCACCTTGCTTATAAAAAATCTTAGGCTTTCGTTGAGGAAAGTCACTCTGGTGATGTGAATCAGGATTTGTGGATTTATTATGTCTATAGGAAATATAACCCTTTCCTCTATTGTGACCATTGTTATCTTTATGAATCACGTTAGCACCATTGTGATTACTCTCTTTCCTTTGACAAAAATGTCCAGTAGACAAGACTTGCATTTTAGCAACACAATCATTACCAGATTGATAGTCTTTGTTATAGTTATTTCTACTATAATTTACAGAAATTTTCGGATCAAAATGTTGAAATCTGCCAAATTGTTTACAGATCCTTGGAGAATAAAAATTACCACTTGATAAATTCTCTTGGTACTGTCTAATCTTGGGATTATATCTCTTACTATCACTGATCTTCTTTCCACCTATGGGAATATGTTTACCCATTCTGTCAAACTGACTGTGCTGAGTTTGACAAGTAACTGGACTTCTATAATGTTTATGATCCTGCCCATAGTGGGTTTCATTCCTGGAAAAAAGTAGTACTATGTTTATTCCCTCTTACAAATTTATCAGAATTAGCAATAGCAAACACCTGGTTGATCTTAGGAGCTTTAACCTGCACTTTCTTACTTTTGTTCTCGTGATTAACATAACTGGCTGTTGTACTCGAAATTTCTCTTGTTGGTCTGACGCCAAGAATCACAACCATTAGCGGAAACGCCATCAGTACGTGGGAAATTGTATCTGCCACGCAGGGATTTACCTCTTCCCTGTTTGACATCAGTGGAAGTATTAGCATCGAGTGTGTAGGGCTAACTCTTTGCTTTAGTGCCTTGTTGGCAAACAATTTTCTGTCTAGCATTGTCAACATTGACAGTAGACCACATTTTGTTATTCAAGACGATGTCAAGCAGGCCATCTACTCGTTTTCTGGCTTCTGAAATTTCAATATTTTTATGAGAAATCTCCTCACTAAGTTTCTTATTTAAATTCTCAATCTTAGCCACCTTTTCTTTCTCAGCCGTTAACTCTACCAATGTCTCTTTTCCATCCTGTTCTTTATTTAGCTTTATTAACTTTGTTACAATCTCACCATTATTATTATTCGCTAGCTCATCAACTTCCTCTGGAAATACAGTATTCTTCTCTTCAAGTTTATCGAAACATACATCATGTATCATTTCTATGTATAATCTTTCTCGCTCATTGGTTTCCGCTTTTAATTTTTCATACATCTCTTTTCTTCGTTGGATCTCTTGTGTAAGGTTTTTCACCTCAACTTGGTTAACTTGCATCTGGGCTTTCCAACTTCTTTGACCTTCAATAGTTCTGAATCCCAACTTGCTTGCATACTAGCAAGTTCCAAGTTTGATTTACATAAATCACCTGTAAGTTTAGAGACTGTTTCATGTAGCTTACTTACTTCAGCAGTACTTTTTAAACAATTGTCCCTTTCCTGTAGGGCACTCTGTTTGTTGACTTTTATTTGTTCCTCACTTGTTAACTCTTTTTTCCGATCATCAGAATTGTCGTTGCGCACCATCTTACATATACTCTTCAATATCTGATCGCGCTCAAGACCCATATAGTTGTACGAAAACAATTGAAGATCCATAACCAGTAAGTCCGCTAAATCTTTAGCCATCCTTAGATGAGGAACAGAATGAAAATTCTCCTCAGCAAAATAGTTTAGGGCTTTTGCCGCATTGACCAAAAATCTGTCTATCACATGTTCCTTAAGCTCTGGGCCTTTTAATCCATGAAAATTTCTCCCTTCTTCAAACAAATAAGCACAATACAGGCCTCATATCATCAGGATCCATTTCGTCATCATCCATAGTGACTTACTTATTGAGATCACTGTATATGTATCATTCAACTTTCTACTCTTCACAGTTAAAATAACCATACAACAAATTGTCACTAATCCTAATTACTGTCACATCAATTTCTATTCAAAGAACCTTTATATGGTCATATACATATCAGAGAAGTGAACATATGTCATATGGCCATCAATTACTTATACATCACATCTAAAATATGTCACTATAGACATAAACAACAACAACAGAATAAAGCAATGTCTAGAAACTGGAAGACCCGATGACATACATGGAGCCTACCCAATTTACACAACGAAAAAAACCACTTATCTGTAAATAATCCCGTTCCCCTTCCGCCAAACACACTGGATATCACAAGGTTCTGAATAAAACACTCCACTGCATAATGGTACTGGAAACAGACTTTCTTCCCTTCAGGTTCCTTGCTTCAATGCTCGAGAACACTACACAGGAGCACATGATGACAGTAATAGGAACACAGCAAATTCGTATTTCTTGACTTGTGGTATACGTGCAAAATTACTGGTACTACTGCACATATACCCGAACTTGTAAAGCTATCCTTCAGACGTTGGTTTACCTCATAAACTGCTGGCCCGCTACTTGAAAAATTCATTCAATAGAAGCAGAATTGTAATCGCTGCACATACTGATAGCAAATGTCGTAGACTATAGAGACGTTGTTGTTTTTCCACAAGCACGACACAGAACGTCAACTGACACCGCTATAAAAACTTATACCATCACGGATAAGGCGTGCGTGGCTTCCCAAATGCGCCACACAGGCAGTTTACAAACTACGTAGGTCCACGGTTTTTAAAATGCACAGGAGACACAGGCCACGCCCACGCAGGGCTAATTATAATCAAGTTAAGTTCACTCAAACACTTGTCATGCGAATGTCATATGTATTCGTTCTAACTTGATGACTGGCCCACCAGATAAAACCAGTTCTTGGCCACCAAATATGTTAACGCACATTTATAATCTTGGCAGTAACTTCTTTCAGTAATAGGCATTAGAACCACTTGACTGTAAACCACCACTTGATAAGATTAAGGTTACATTTCAAAGGCATGTAGGTTCAAGACTACATCATCGCCACATAGGCTGATATAAACGCGAATGTCTGTGGGTTCGATCCCCACACTGGCCACCAGATATGTTTAAGACGATTATACTTTTGTGTGTGGGAGGCGTAGGTGTACCGTCGTATCTGTGTTAGGGTTTGTATTAGTGAGTGTGTGCTAGAACAGTCACTCTCGGGACAAACTACAGTACGTAAATAAGTCATGAGAATGGTGTAAAACGCCTGGTGGGACACTTAATGACGATTTACTAAGGCACGGCACAATCACGTTTAAATTAATGTAAAGCTTGCATTACAACACGAAAACGTTGGCATAAATATAAAGTCCACAGTGAAAAATACGAACTATCCCCAGTGCTCAACCGACTGCACACTCGGCAGTTAACAATAATGTCAGCGCGCTAATAAATAACAGCTTCTAACAGCAGTTCATAAATCTCCACACTGCAGTTAATCACATATGGCCTGTCCTAAACCTGGGACTTATAATAGCGTCATTAACAGCATCACTAAATCTCAACACTGCAGTTATCTCAAATATGGCCTGTCCTGATAATCCTGGACTTATAACTGAGCTTTCAATAACAGCTTCACAAATCTCTCCTACACTGCAGTTAATCAAATATGGCCTGTCCTAATCCTGGACTTATATATTTTATAATCGCTTCATAACAGCTTCACAAATCTCCACACTGCAGTTAATCAAATATGGCCTGTCCTAATCCTGGACTTATAATAGCTTCATAACAGCTTCACAAATCTCCACACTGCAGTTAATCAAATATGGCATGTCCTAATCCTGGACTTATAATAGCTTCATAAACAGCTTCACAAATCTCCACACTGCAGTTAATATATAATATGGCCTGTCCTAATCCTGGACTTATATAGCTTCATAACAGCTTCACAAATCTCCACTGCAATATCCATAAACTCTACCTCCCGCGGGAAATAAATGGCCCTTAAAAAATCATATCTTCACAAAAATATCCTCTACTAGGGAATACTGTCTGTTACATATCAAATATCCACTACATCTCCCATAAACACACAGCGAGAAAACCATCGCTAGAATTATTCATCGCTCTCTGCGTTGGCATTACACACCCTCGAAAATTCAGCAGGGCTCGACGAGCCGCTCGGACGACGCCCAAACACAGACTCTTCATATATGCAGCATGAGCCGTCAAGCTAAAACAAAGCCAGCTCACTACAACTCCACGGATAAATTCCTCACAGGCGGGGCTCATTACGCCGTGAGTAGCGTTCATACGCTAACCAGCTTCTTGATTATAAATATTCTATCCCAGCATCATAGTTTAAACAAGCGCAACTCAAAATCTAACTTGTCTAAAAAAACAATTTTCACAATTACTTACTGCCCCTTTTGACTTAACAGCCGTCCTCACATAATTTTTCTGCATAGACTTGTAGAAGCTCTGTTATAACTTGTATCAGATGCTGGAATGTTCTTCCTTGTCAAGCAGTTCCCAAAGTTTGCTCCAGGGGGACCTTGTCAAATGCTTTTTCCAGATCCAAGAAAAACAAAGGATGCATCTCAACCTTTATACTCAAGGGTATTTTCACTCAGCTGTTTGAGTGTGAACATCAGGTCTTGGGTACTTCGGTTTTCTCGGGAAGCTACATTGAACCTTATCCATTTGTGGTTTAGCTAAGCGTCCGAGTCTCTGCTCCAGGATTCTAGATAGATTTTTTTCCCAGAGACACTGAGAAGGGGATATGCCTCTTTTGATTTCCACATTGTTGGTTTCACCCTTTTTGAAATAACGGATGTTATGATGGCAATCTCCCAATCCTTTGGTATGGTGTTGTTTCACACCACGCTGCCTGTAGGACCCTCAGGATAATAGTTCCGCATGCTGTTTTCCATGTACTTAACAATTTGTAGGTGTTATACCATTGTGATGATATACATTGATACACCTATAAAAATTGTAGTATTTATAAGTTAAAAGTAATGTAGGGATAATAATGGTGAAAGTTGTAACGTTTCGTTTTTGCCCATGCCAGCAATCGTATGGATTTTGGCAGGCCGTCTTGTAGAATAAAAAGTACTATCGTTTTCTAATGCCTAGGAAAACTATATATAACTACCCTTCAAAAGAAGTTAAGGACCATTTTTATTAAGGGTGCAAAGTGAAATGAAAAATGAACAATAAAAACACAGCACTTCAAAATATATACATGGCAAGCTTATCAGTGACAATCAACACTATTTTCATGCAAGCCTCTGAGCGACATTTCGGACAGTAAGACCTTCCTGCAACCACGCAATGGCTCTTCCTTTATCCACAACACTCAGCTTTCGTCGTTGAGGTATATTGTTGTGCAATGGTTATGCAGCACTTGTGTTGCTTATAAAGACAATTTTGTGAGTACAAAGACTCAAGACCAACACTATAGTCTGAGTCACATGCATCACGCATTTTTGGAATAGCAGTTATTTTTTTCATGCTCAGACATCATTAAAAACACCCACATTTTGGCGTCTCAGAAGCATTTTTTCAGCGTGCTTGCTGAGCTGAACACTAGCCACACGTTATGCTGGTGGCCCATGCAGCACGTGTTGAATGTTTGTCGTTCGAGAAAAATCAATGTCAGATTAATTGCTTATGAAATGTAATTTTTAAAATCTTTATTATTTTTGGGTCATTTTCACCTACTGGTCCTTAACTTCTTTTGAAGGGTATCTAACATTTTGAGACGAAAGGTTTATTCGTCCAGAAGGAATGCGAGAGAGAGAGAGACGGAAAAATGATACTTTTGGCACGTGTTGGTTTGAACCACAAAATTGTCAGCGAGCGAGCGATATCGCTAGCGGCAGATTTAAAAAAAAAAAAAATACAACGAAAAGCCAATACTTGTTTCGTTCTATCGGCACGCATTTTGACATATATAACCACACACACAGCACTGTGTCTGCCAAGTAGCATAATTTTCTGACGTAACGACTTGTTGTTTCGGTTTGAACAACGAAGGAGGAGGGGGAAAGATGGTGGATTTATATAAAAGTAGACAGTGCCAAATAATATTGAAAATATATGGAAATCTTTTATTACCAGGGTTAGGACCATAAAATTTAGTTAGTTTGATAGAATATGATCTTCTGATTAATAATATGTTTTATCCTTCAAAAACGCCCAATTAATAGTAGAGATATTGACACAAATACTGTATTGGTTCGTACAGACTGACAAGCAGACCCTCGTTGTTTTATTCACTATCGGTGACAATTTTTTGCACGCGGTGTTGAAAAGAAGCAGAAGAGGGAGGGTCAAAGTCCAAAGGGAGAAATCTAGGAGTAAGTGAGAGGCACATTTGTTAGTCCGAAAAGCAAGTTATTTTTAACTAACGCCAAGATCGGGACGGACCGACAGACAGATGGTACCCCGAAATATCTGGGCTGTTAATTTAGGCTTTATTTTTCAAATTCAAATCAAAATTGGAGGTCGTCCGGTGTCATTGGCCAACACATTTAATCATTACTGCAAAAATGTGGACGGCTCGACGCCCATTTGACTAATACTGTCCTTAGCCAGGACGAGATGTACTGAAATATGAAATTTAACTAAAACTAAAAGTAAAATACTTAAACCAAATTCATAGTCAAGCCAGCAGCAGAGCTGAATCTGTGCCATGGTCATCGTTCCATGTGTTATTCATTGAATTCGTGGTAAGGTAGAAAAATTATTTTATATTTTATTTAAAAATGTGAGTGAGAGATTAACTGCAGATGATAAATGTATTACGACAGTAAGTACAGAAGTCGAGGTCCCTATGCTGACTTCATGCCAGGGCCTAGGGGTTGGTTTATCTTATAACAAAATTACGACCTAGAGATGTAGAATACACATGTTTTCTTAGGTGGTCAGGTGGAAACATATCACCCCACATTATTGTATGGTGAAAAGTGAGAGATTAAATGATAATATGGCAGATACAGTGCAGAATTATTAGAGGAGAGGAATGTGGAAAAAACTGGTACACCTTGTTATGTGGATGAGTTTGGGTTGGTCAGATAGATCTGACCCAGGTCCTTTTTATTTTGCATGTATTATAATTTGTGGAAATAGTAGATTAAAACATGATGTAAACTCATGAAACATAATTTCATGTTACAGGTTTTTTTTGTCGTGGCACTAGTCCGGTGCCAGATTTCTGAGTGGTGAATATTGAGAAGACTTTGTATTCCAGTAGTGGATAGGTGTTACACGCTGTCTACCCTATTACTTTTGGACAAAAGTACAACAGTGGCCGTTGGCCGGAGTGACAAACATGACAGCTACTTCATGTGCTAGATAAGTATATCATCTGGCACAATGACTACGTTCATCAACGAAAATTAGTGTTTCCCTAATATGAAATAAATTAAAACTATTTTCCACCCAAGAAATTAAAAATTAAAAGTTTGTGAAATTAAAGACATGGGAGTGATTACAGAAATCCCGACCCGTACATCCAGTGCTAGTGTTAACACCAGTATTAGAAATATTTTAACACCATTATTCAGATTTTAGAATATGTGTTTGGACAGAATGTCCTTCCTTTGTGAAATTGCTTGCGTTAGATGTATTATAAAATTGATCCCCTTTGAGTTGAAAGTCCATGGACCAGAAGACTACTAAGGTTCGGGACACAAATAAAATTGTAAAAAAATAGTTTAAATACCACCAAAATTTCAAACACGCTGTTAGTTCATTTGAACATAGACATTAATATAATGTTTATGTGTGTGTGTGTTTTAGTTATTAAATTACCATCACCATTCACATGTTCACATAACCCTAGACACTATACATAAGTCCATCATACATACTAGTCAAGAATTAAGATTTGAATGAGATCATAAGGTGGTAGCCGGAAAGGCTCCTCTGAGAACTCACCCTAATAATTGTTTATTACT
Source organism: Oreohelix idahoensis (assembly GCA_024509875.1). Classification (NCBI taxonomy): domain Eukaryota; kingdom Metazoa; phylum Mollusca; class Gastropoda; order Stylommatophora; family Oreohelicidae; genus Oreohelix; species Oreohelix idahoensis. The sequence goes on along the minus strand of JAMPIV010001334.1, from coordinate 2,660 downwards.
CCAGGGACCTTACACAGACTGACCTCTGAAAATCAGTACAATATAAATACTAATAACAACAACAGTCATAACGATCTAAATCCACCACAACCATCATGCCCGCTGCTTTGCTCAAACTTGATTTTTCTCAGGTGCTGCGTTCAGTTCTTACATTTTGATGCCATCCTCTACACTATCGGTTTCCTCTTCTGTGCTAGTGGCTGTCATGTCTGATGTTTGACTTGCATTACTGTCATGGAAATCTGAGAAAAAATCTTTCCATCTTTTCCATCGCTTTACTATTGGGGACAGTATATCGCAAATTAGCTTTGCTTGTCCGTTATTTGTTTAAGAGGGCGCTGCTATTTTCCTTTTATTCTTGATCTTTAGGGTCGCTGGAGCGAACCATTTTCATGGTTTTCAATTGAGCATTTCTTTTTTCTAGGCTTTTTTCAAATTCGCTTCCCAGGATTTCGTTTTGTTTACTCGTACCTTGGTCTTTCCAGTCGCTGCTTTTTGTTCCTCAAATGTATTGCTTTCCATGTCCATTTTGCTTCTACTCAATTTTAATTCTTTAATCTTCCTCTGTCCACAAGATGTCCTCATTTTCTCTTCATTCATGTCGGACGTCACCACAAGACGTCGTTCTGTGCTTAGAGTGCCTGTTAATAATGTCGTATGAATTTAAGCCAGAGGGTATTCCTGGTCATCGGTGGTCACCTACTACGTTTCTCACCGCTTGTGGCAATTAAGCCCCTGATATCCTTGGTCTTAACTTACTGGCTCTCTCTAACTAGTAAGTCTTTATTGGCTCATTTTTCCCATGTTTTGTTTACTTAGCTTCTTGGCTTTTGATGGTAGGTAGCGAATGAAGCTGAAATCGCCAAAAGCGAAGATGCTCTCTATGGCTGCGGGCTATCACTCATGCCATCTTACACAATTTGTACGAATACAGTGAATCGCTTAGTAAAGCTAAATTTGATGGGTTTTTTGCAAGTAGGGCAGGGGGGGGTCGAGTTGGTTGATGACAGATATATATTTTAATTCTGGGAGAAGAATGCCGGTGTAGAAAGGACCTAGTCAAAGATGTCATTAGCGCGAGCAATGTTTTTATCCCAAGAACTACTTCGATTAAATATATAACCTCCAATCCTTCGAAATGAAGGATTTTTCCTATATGTTAATACTTTAATTCACGAAAGCTCGAGTTGGTACCATTAAATATAATCAAATATTGATTTCAGCGCGAGTTATACAGTTTATTAGTTAAATTATATTACACATATAAATTTAGTTAGAAAGTAAAATCTCTGCTGGTGAAAGACCCAAATTCCACCCAAATTTGTCATTGTAAAACTGTAGTTACATTGCCTTGCTGTTTGATAATCTTAAGTGTCCATCAGCCTTTAATTTACCTACACTGTGTGGTATTACGTAGGTACTGCAACAACTGTCCTAATAGTAGATGGTGTGTTTCCCCATATAGGTTATACTCAAGACGATAATTATTTGATGAAACCCTTTTGCACGTGTAGTGATGAGAACTTGTAAAATGTAATGTCACGGCTTGGAAATTCTCTATAGCGTTCGACCCAATGTTGACTTTGCGTCTCAGCTCCCACATATGTCTGATAAATGTTCTTGATAATGCCACATACTAATACTGGAGCTCTTCACGAAGTGAGTTTCTGGCTAACAAGTGTGTTTCTTGCAAGGAGAAGCTTAGCCTTGTGTGGGGAATTTACGTCGTGCAAATAGCACGATTAGAGTGAGGTATTCCTTCTTGCTGACGCATTGAGTAGCAAACTTGGTTAGGTATAAGCTTTCGAGTGATTTGAACTTGTATTTCAGACAAATCACTTGGGAGTGCTTGGATCATAATATCTTGAAGGGAATCACTTGTGGTTATGTGATCTTGATATTTTGAATCATCGCCTTGGTGTTAGTAATCTGGATACAGTAAATATGATTTGGAGTGTGAGTTGAGCTTGGATAGATACGAGTATCATTTTGTGCAGTTGCTTTTATTAGACAAGGACGATAAGCTTTTGAGTTGCCGTGGGGGGTTAAACTATATATATATATATATATATATATATATATATATATATATATATATATATATATATTTTTATATATAGTTATATCATTTATTTATATTTATAGAGTTTTTTAAAATATATATAAATAATATTATATTTATGGATATTTATATAATATAATATAAGGGCCTGTGTTGGCCTATATCAATCTGAGGTAAAATGTGTATCGGTTTTGCACAATTAACAATATCGTCGTCAGTTCCCTGGTATGTATTGCTCTGTTTTGCCAATGGTTCCTGTGGTTGTTGTGAGTGTTGAATATGTATCAATCAATCAATACCCTTCAGCTCCACCGAGGAGCTTAGCCTTCCGTTCATGTTCTTTACATGTTTTCCTCAATCATTTTCACCTCTGTATCTATGTTCTCTTCTTCCGTTTGTGTTGTTTTTATATTACCTCTGCCTCTCCTTCCCTGTGGATTCCAGAACATGGACTGCCTTGTTATGCTATCAAAAGGTTTCCTCAATGTGTGTCCTATCCATCACTAGGTCTTTTCTATTCATGTTCATAGTTATCAGGTTGTGTCATCAGTTCACATAGTGATTTATCATAACCCTCAAAATATCTATTCTACTCAAG
>JAMPIV010001333.1:0-31056 GCA_024509875.1 Oreohelix idahoensis | reverse complement strand
CAAAGACAGTGAACAGTTACAATTTGCGCTTATAGATACAATATAGAAAACGAGCAGATGACAAACAACAAGGATTTCGAGTCAGCAGTCTCGTGTACGGGGGGGTATGAAAGAGCTAGCGTGTTATTTACGCATGATGCTTAGCTATCTTCCTTCATTTATTATTGTGTTGAGTTAGCTTTAATATTATACTTGTTATAGATTATATATGTGGTAATAAGAAATTCCACTCACATCCCTCACTTGAAATAACTTTCGTAAAAATCAACACATTCAGAGGGGAATTTTAAATTGTCTAATATACAGGCACCTGAGAACAATCTCCAATAATAGTTCCCAAAGACAGAACTATTGAATGACATGATAGACAAATATCCAAACAGAGCTTGCAACAAAACAAACCATTATTACACACAGGATCATATTACCCGAACTTACACACAACTGACACACATTAGGAGATTTAGTATAATTTTTTTTAAATAATATAAGTATATAAAGATATAGTGAGATACAAACGGGGAATTAGCAGGTGGTACGAAATGTAGTAGGAATAGTGGGAGGAGCGCTCGAGAGTGGGGGGGGATGTAGGTGTATATTATAGAGAATGAGGGAGTCCAACTAGTAATATCTTACAACCATAATCACATTGATACAGTCATTACATAAGATCTAGTAATAAAATTGATTGTGATTCTGGTTCCTATTTTAGATTTCGACATCTGGACACCAGTAGAAGATATACCTTTATGATGCAATTGAATACATATTGTTATATTGCAAAAGGATTAATCACAGATAGACAGATTCCTATTCAGTATAAAATTTCTAGCATAGAGCGATAGAAAATATATGATATGTTAGATTTAGGTCACAGTGATTTCAAAGATTATTAGGATTAACATAAAAAATGTTTATCATGTCTTTTTGTTGTGCAACAATAACAAAAACAATTAAAGCACCAAATTAACCATTCCTTTATATCACATAACTGTAGACATCCCACTCTCTCCAGAGAGTTAATCATTACTGAGTAAAAAATAGAAGTATGTGGTGAGCAAGTAAGGTTGATTCTATTAATAAGTAAACACTACTCTTTTAAAAATAGGATTTAAGATTTTTTTTTTTAACCTTCAACAGCTTTTTGAAATTCTCAGTCAAGTTTACAACTAATAAGTTTCCCTATAAGTCATTTTTATATAAAAAAAAATCCGTCCACTACTAAAAAATCACCAACATATATTGGGGCTTCGCTCGCTCTTGGAATTTGAATCTTTCCATTGAAAAAAGATTGCAGGGGCAATTCACTCAGGGGGATATAATACTTATTAAAGAGTACTCACATGGGTTCAGAATCTAATATAAGAGTTTGCGCTAGCTCACCAGTGCATGTGTAGTGGTCACATTAGATATGCAGCTTAGAGATTAAATTGTATCTGTATTCTAAGTACATTGCTAGAAATTTACCGACCTGATAGGATCTAATGGTTCAGGACCTGGGCCAAGTTCGATCTGCTGCTGTATAACAGAAAAGACCTGCCAAAAGAGATGTAGAGAATTCTGTTTAGCTGTGTGTGCTTCTTCTAATCTTCTCTCTTTTCTTCTTATAGTATAGGACAGAGATCCCTAGTTCTGGTTGGTCCGACGTTGTCACTCGAGCTGGAATCCGTACGAAAAATTTATTGAAAGCGACATTGTTTTGTTTATATTAACATTCGAGGGAGAAAAAGGAGACAATGCACGCGAAAGACAAAGTTAGAGAGCTGATAGACTACGAGGTTGCTAATTGGAAATTAGCTGTAGGCTTAGTTGATTATCAAAGATTGTTTTGCTTATAATGTTATGAATGATGAAGGCTAGAGGAGCTACGAATTCAATTAGGAGGCAGAGTAGTAGACTAGACACACAACAGATACTACTAAGCTAGCACGAAAGGTTCGTATGTAGTAAGGATGATTATCATGACTCTATATATGCTGGTTACAGACAAGAAGATTAACAGCTATTTACAAATGGGAACATGAGATTACGTCATCGACGAACTAAGGAGTTTGTTGAAGATTTCAGGCTCGTAGGGGCAATGCTCCTGAAAATGGGCCAGTACCTCTGGATTTGATGCAGAAGAATTGAAATAGATAAGATAGATAGATAGATAGTTGATTAGATAATAGATAGTAATAGAATATAGATTAGATTATGACTTCCCTATGATGCCTCTGAATGCTTTACGGGTTTTTTTTTACTCAAGGGAGCTTTTCAAACCTCAGACTATGGGGGAAATTGTTTTATTACTTTTTATAGAATTTCATTTTGTTGAGAAAAAAGACGATGATATAAAGGAGCTAACCTAAAAAAATAGGTATGAAAAAAAAACCCATATTAGAGCTACCCACGTTATAAAAACCCACCGTATGGGGGTTTTTTTTTTTAGAAAGAGAAGAAAGGTGGGAAGGCTTTAAAAAAAAAAAAATAGTTATAAAAAAGTTATCTCAGGGGGTGGGACTTCGTGGGGGGGCATAAAGCTTATTTTAAGTAAAAAGTTTTTTTTTTGCAAAAAAATAAATGTATGGGCAGAGGTGATTTTTCAGCAGAAATTGAAAATTATTGGGGACATGCTAAAGGCAAGGGCTCCTCTTTTTGTTTTTAAGGATATTGGGAAATAAAGAAAATGCAAGAAGGGGATTTTTAATAGGAATAAAAAAATTTAGGTAAATGGCTTAAAACTCACTGGTTTTTTTTACTGTTTTCAGGGTGAAACATATTTTCAAAATCCAGTTTTTCCTCTGCACGAATAGAGACATACTTGGAGAAATGGGGGGGACTTTTTCTCTGGGGAAAAATCAGCCAAATATGAGTCTTAAGGAAAAAATATGGAGTCCCCTTATCCAAGAGCAAACTAAGAGTGGAGGAGGTTTCCAGTGGCTTTTCAAAGGAACCTTGAGTAGAAAGTTCTTGCAGTTCCCTTCCATGGAAACCCCAAGGTTTGCAGAGGGAGGCTGGACCTGATTATGTTTCCCTTAAATGATGTTTGCTGCTAAAGGTTACAGTCAAGGTTTAAAATCCCAAGCAAGCTCCAAGCAGCGAGGTTAAACTCAGGTTTAATAAAAAGAAACAAAACAGGTGATAAAAACCTTTTTTTAGAGAGAATCAACATAAGCAAACTTTTTTTTTAAATTAAAATTTTTTTAAGTGTAAGGGAATCAAAACAAATAAAAGGTAAGCAAACCAAGTTTTGGATAGGGTCCAATTTAATATCCAATTCATGATTCCCAAATTAGATCAAAAAAAAGTACCGATGAAAAAATTCTAGCAAAAGGATAAACAGGGATCTATCCGAAAAATTTATGAAGATTAATCAAAGGTATATCACCTGACACATTGCTGACTGTATAAGAACAAATTCGATTATTTTCCCCGATCTCGCAACACAACGTGAACTGAAAAAGTGGTGCGAAGCGGTCAAAAGCCCCAGAAATGGGGATAAACTGGGACAAAATGACAACCCATCAGGAACCACCGGTGCAAAGAAAACACTGAGCGGAAATTCCGAACCTAGGTTTGTTAAAAAATACAAAATTGAAAAACCCCCCTATGGGGGATAATCCATGGGAACCTGCCTGGAACCGATTGTACATGAGGGAATAACCTGTCAGGTTAGGTACGATACAAAAATCCATGTACCACCACGAAAGACAGTGGGAATCGAAAAGGCAAACAGGCAGCGACCAAGGAACTGTAAGCCCCCTTTTGTTTTTACCGTTTTGTTTAGGATGAATCGATGTGTCCCCAAGTCTGATGAAGACCTGGTGAAAAATGGATAGAGTTAGAAGGAATGCTCACTTCACAGTAAAATAAATGTGATTAAAGTTAAGCCAATCTAATCCTCTAATGGGCCCATGTGTAGATCAGATAAAGTCAGAACGCTCTGCGCACGCTTAGGGAATCTGACAGAGACAGTGTCCAGGGTGATTTATTGGGCAACTTGGTGCAGACCATCCTATCACAGACAAAGTGCTATAGGATCAGAAGGATTGATGCGTATAAGGGAATATACTCACAATGGGAAAAACGAAAAACTATTCCGGAACCCAAGGGGTCAGAGAGGAACGGCTCACCATCGGTTCTTTCAAAAGAAAGTAAACCATAACACCCCTCAAATAATCATAGTGTTACATGGATTCTCATAAAGAAGTGTGCCTACTTAAAAATCTCTAGTGTTTTTTATATGAGACACCTTCCCAGGCTCCAAGAAAGGTAGTTTTATCACATATTGAAGCCAGATAACAACTGCTCATATCTGTTAGAAAGAAGGGTGAAATTAGCTTAATGGGCAAAACATGAGTGTGAAACTGTGATATTCATAATGGTCTCATTCGGACATCTGGAAACAAGGGATAAATTCTTAACATACTAGAATGATGTTACTAATGGACACGTGTTGCGCTGACTAAGGGCAATGCGATTCCCTTCGTTGCACATTTCCGTGTGGCAAATAACACAAAAGGAAAGCGCAACAACCTGGATCAGACACTGGGACAAAGCCCATGGGGGCAAAATATTTCCAGGAAAAAATAAATTTCTGGGAATAAAAGCCACAGGCGCAATTTTGATTTGAATAGACCAACTATGGAAACCAAGTATCTGTACCATATTAGGATCAAAAACCATAAGCTGTCCCGTGACGTTTAACGATGTAGATGTACCCACTAATTGCGGACACTAAGCACCACCCAGAAGTCTGAGGGGCAAAGAAAGGGATGTTCTTTGCAGACCCCCAGGGACTTAAGGTGGACCCGACTGCACTAAGTCTTCCCCCTCCGGAATACCGGGAAACAGCTAAAATTCCTGACTCAATAGGGGACATTCGGTTGTAAGTGTGTGTTAGGCGGAAGAGGCAGTAGCCAAAGTCAACGATGGATCTAAACATGTAGCTAGAGGTGGCAAGAGCTAATTGCCTCAACAAATTTTGTAAAAAGAAAAATAGGCTAGGATTTTTGATAAAGCATCTACCCAAATGGAATAGTGAAAATTGGCGCCTCTTTATGCAAGGTGGACAACTTCACTAGAGAAGTTTATCAGGAATGCCGGCTTCGAATGGCCAACTATACACTGAGAGTTTATGCGCGAAAAAGTCATGTTCTTATCCCCAGGGATAACCGGCCGAAAATCCCCTCAATCAATGCGAGACTTAAAAAACTGTGAGGAAGAGGATTGGGATGGAACGAAGGAGGTCTCCTGCAAGAAGTTTAAGTGAGGGGGGAAACCCCAAATAATGAAAAATTTGGTAGGCGGTCGTTTTAAAGTGAATGTGACTAATTTCGCAGGGGTGAAAAAACAACACTTTTGAAAAGAGCTTCGATGGAAGAGACCAAACCGGTGCAAATGGACAAAGAGGATTCCACAGCTGCAATTAATTAAAGGTCCATATGTAGCTCCTATGGATTTTAAGAACCGTGGACTGATGAAAAGGCAGAGGAAAAAACATTGACATCTTTCATACCAAATATGTGAATGAGCTGACCACTACCTCGGTTTATGAAAAACTGGCTGGAAACTTGCCAATGAAAATTTGAAAACAAGCCAGGAAGAAAACATGATAGTATGCTGCCTATTAATTAACACAGGAAGGCCGAAAAAGCAAGGACCAGAAAAATTTTTGCTGTGGGAGAGAGAAGGTACTGCTTCTTTCATTTTTGTGCCCGGGAGTCAGAAATAAGTTAACTTAAAAATTGGATGGGCAGGGTCCAATATACAGTTCTAGAGAAGGTGTCTAGAACAAATTATAAGATAGATAAGAAGGGGAAAGAAAAAATCTATCATGTGAATCTCCTGAAGAAATATTTGGAAAGAGAACATCAGGAAGAGACACACTTGTTGACCTTGTCCATCGCCATGGAGATGAAACAGGAACCACTTTCATCATTTGAATATCCATTACACCCCTGTGAGACAGCAGCACAGGTGAAAATCAGTACACATTTAACGAAAACTCAGAAAGAGAGAGTGCAACAGGTTCTAAATAATCATGCAGAGGTGTTAACAGACCGACCAGGGCATACAAACCTATTGGAATATTATATGAAACTAATAGACTCCACACCTGTCTGTATGAAACCATATTCGATTCCGTTTGCTAAGGAGAAAGCTTTGAAGGAAGAGATAGACTATCTATTGAAGGAAGGAATTATTTCGCACAGTGAGTCTTCGTATAGTTCCGGTGTGTTGTACTCTTAAGGAAGCCCTCTGTCTGGAGAACACATAGACTCTGTATATATATAGATTACAGGAGACTGAATGCTATTACAGAAGGACAGGTGGATCCATTGCCGGATACAAATCAGCTGTTTGCCAGACTAAATAAAGCTAAATATTTCTCAAAAGTGGATCTCTGAGTAAAAGGATACTATTTCAGAGTATTCCAGTAAAGCCTGAAAAGCCCAGGTTATAGACCATACCTAGCTTTTAGTACCTCAGAAGGACACTATGAGTTTAATAGATTGCCATTTGGATTGAAGAATGCGCCTAGTGTCTTCTCTAGAATGATGAGAAAATTATTGGATCCTCTGAATAATCCCTGTATAAAAAATTTTATGGATGATATCCTTATAGCAACAGAAACATTTGAGGAACACATTGACTCTCTGAACATGCTGTTTGATCGACTTAGGGAGGCAAATTTAACAGCCCCGACCAACCAAATGTTGCGTTGGATGTAAAGAATTGGAATTTTTGGGACACACAGTTTATCAGGGAAACATGACCCCTGACCCAAAGAATTTAGAGAAACTACAGAAAGCCCCGAGACCACAAACCAAGAAGGACGTGAGATCCTTTGTCTCATTATGTGGTTTCTACCAGAAGTATATCAAAAAACTTTAATTCCATATGTGCACCGTTAACTGAATTGACACGTAAAGGACATCCAGATCGCATTACATGGACACCACAATGTGAAATGACTTACCAAGAATTGAAGGAAAAGCTCACAAGTAAACCCATTTTGAAATTACCTGACTTAAGTCAAGAATTCATAGTAAGGACGGATGCAAGTAATATTGGGTTAGGTGCAACTCTACTACAGAAATCAGATGCATTGGATGGGGAATTAAGCCCAGTGGCATATGCTAGCAGAAAGTTGAATAAAGCTGAAATCAACTACTCAACTAGCGAAAAAGAATGTCTTGCAGTAATATGGGCAATAAAGAAATTCAATATTTATCTATATGGGAAGGCATTTAAGTTGCAAACAGACCACAAACCTTTATCGTTTCTAGCACAGGCTAGGCATGAGAACTCCAGGTTACTCCGATGGTCTTTACTTTTGGCTCCATATAATTTTAGCATTGAGTATATATCTGGAAAAACCAATTTGGGAGCGGATTTTTTAAGCCGCCATCCGTGTGATGAGAATCACCGTAAACCCCAGAAATAATAATAAATTTCTCTATGTGAATATAGAATAAAGGACTGACATATAATGTCTGTTTTAAGAGGGGAGGTGTCGTGGAATATTCTAATCCACATATATAAATTATCAAGTAAATATAAAGCCTAATAAATACATATAATAAATAAAGGAAGAAGAATGGTAAAGAACAGTGCTGTCACAATGACTGTACTCGAAATCCCCTTGTTTTCTACTGCGTATGCAAATTGTAACGTTTCACGTTGATATTAAAGGCCTTCTGCAACATACACGCGTTTCCCAAACACACAATAAAATGTGCTGCCTTTCTAAGAAAAACCTTGAAATATGCAAGTTGACCTAAATTTTAAATTCCATTCATGTCTTTTTCTACACTATGTTACCAAGATCAAAAGACAGATGGACAAAAGGATAGCGAGAAGGGAGAGGCAGAAAGCCGAACACTAAACACGCTTCGCGCGATACACAAATGCTGCCATCACGCGTGTAAGACTACATGCACTAACTTTTTTTTCAGACGGACAGTGATAAAATACATTACCCATCCCAGAGTTAGGTTTATAAATCCAAAAAAAAACGCTTATTAGAAAAGATAACAATAGATGGGTTTACGGTTGAAAACATAACAGTACCCAGACAGCACATCTTCGAAACAGGAGGTAGAAAATACATATTTTGAACGCAGCCACGTAGCTCTTTTAAATTTGGATATTTGGGTTCCTTAGGGCTTGCTGACAAAGAATATGTAAAACGTTACGCAAATAGTCCAGGAATTAATAAATTATACCCAAAATAAAATAGTGGGGATGCCTGACAGCATGGAATCATTTCTGCTCATAAAATTTTTTTATAACGTGTTTGAAAAAAATCTTACGTTACAGAATTAGCCTACCATGTAAACTCCAAATTGATTGGAGCGCAACAAATGAAAGACTAACCACGATTGGTCGGGCTATAAATACTATCTTTCGTTGTTAGGGGAGACGTGAAAAGGTAACATTTTTTCAAACACTTGTCGAAACGTGGCCTCATTGGCTAGACTCGCTGATATACTCACTTAGGAGCGTTAGTTCGAGACCACTAGTGCAAATAATCTTGATAAAGCAACAGTGCGTTGAAGCCAGCTCATATTTGTGTTAAATAAAAGCCTGGAACATAAGCAGATGGGAATTTGTGCCAGTAATTGTGCCAGAATTCATTGCTAATCAACGTATCTGTGTTTTATTTCCATGAAATTGTGGTAAGCTTGAACCATTCAGTATCTTTTAATGAAAATTGAATGTAAATTGTTAATTTATGCCTGTATATATATATGTGTAGTTCAGTGGCAAACAGGAGATAAAGCCTATAATGCTCCAGCCTGAACAGAGGGTGTCGGAGGGAAGTAAAACGGCATGGAATGGCCAAATAGTACACTGACACCTGGATGATTGATTAGACAGAAATAATGCTGGAAGTGCAGAGGCGTGGTAACCATTAAGGAGGTAAATACTGGTATAAAGTATTTCAGATGAAGCTGACAGTTGGCCTAACGCTCTGAACTCAATGTTTGTGTTGTATTGTGCTCAGTGTAGAACTAGAGTATCAAATAGTTATGAAGTAGAAGGTACATCCTTCTTGTTTTCAGGGACCGTGGTCTTGATGGTACTGAGCAGCACCTGGTCAGAGCTTTGCTGAATCCAGAGTCGGACAGCATACTCCTTGGTCTTTTTAGCTATCAGTGAGGTGTCTCCAGAGCCCAGGGGAGAATTCGAGCAGAGGAGTCCTTTCCTGCCGCCATCACGCAAGATAAGCTGATTTGGCCAGCTGAGCTCAACATTATGTCCCCTCATCTTGAAATGACTTTGTAAAAAATAACATTCAGGGGGGAATTTAATTGTCTTAATATCAGGAACTGAGAACATCTCCAATACTAGTCCCAAAAGACAAACTATTGAAGTCATGATGACAAATACCAACAGAGCTTGAACAAAACAAAACCAGTATTACCTCATATTACCACTACACAACTGACACACATAGGATATTTTTAATAATATATGTCACTACAATATTCATATTGATAAAGTCTGTACATATACTTGTAATTAAAATTGATTGTGATTCCTGGTTCCTTTGTATTTGAATCAGGACACATATACCTTTATGATAACAATGAATACATATTGTTATTTGAAAAGTTATCAGTGACTCCTTAAGATATTCTCATAGAGTGTTATATGTATGTGAGTGTCACAGTGTTGTCAAGAGTAGTGGATTAAATTAAATTGTTTATCTGTCTGTTGTTGTGACTTACACTTCATCATACACATACCCTAGACACATAACGTAGTCATCACACTATTCCAGAATAATTCTGACTGAGATATATAGATATGTGGTAGCAAGTAAGGTTATCTATAATACACTACTCTTAATAGATATAGATACCATTCAGTTTTTCTGATTCTTATTAATGATTTCATAGCTAGATAAGCGAGTCAAGCAGATACAGCTGCATTCTATTTCTTGCTTTTATCTTTAACTATGATGGTACAAGAGAGAATATCCTCTCAAACTACAGCATTATTCACTGAGGTTATTAGATACGTAGTAATGTCACATGCCGGAGAGCTCTTTTTAAATACTTATGTTGCAGTACACAAAATCCAAAACAGTTCACTTTCTTTCTTAAAATGTGCTTCCTCTCTCCCATCGAAAAAAGATAATTTTTCTGTATTGCTCTTCTAATGGGATGATGTTTTTGCAATGTGTATAAAAGGTAACTCTGAAAAATATGAGCCTTGAAGCCTTGTTCAAAATATATCACAGCGCATCAGTTTTGACAGATCCTCGAAAAGTATCTCTGGCTGAGGTAAGGCCTACGTCTAACATTGACTTGAGAGATTCTTCTTGCAAAGACAAACATTTTTGCATTGAAATTTTCTATTTCTTGATGGGCCACAACGCTCATTTTCTGCTGTAGGAACCTTTTTCATTTCTGTTAAGACACTTAAAACCAAAACCGCAACTTCATGAATGCTTCCCCCCCCCCCCCCCCCCCCAATCCATTTACATCACACATTTTCATCTGAAGACTGTACTGATGCAAGAATAGTTCTTGGGATACAACTGAATAGTATCAGCTTTGTTTTGCTGAATACGAATATTCAATCTTTCAAATTCTGGTACAACAGACGTAGCAAACAAAAATCACAGGTAGTTTTTTTTGTGGTCTGACAAAATGTCCTTTCATATATTCCGAGACTCAGCAGAAGTGAAATAAACCTTCATCGCTTATTCCAGTTCATTTAAAATATTAAACATAACCTTTCTCTCGTGCGAGCCACACTAGTTGGATGTGTGGTTTTTCAAATGGAGAAATTTAACTCGAGCAGGTTCAATTCTGTACTCTGTTCATAATGCAAAATAATTCTTTATACGATTGTCGTATCAATTCAGTCGAGGAATTGAGGGAACTGTGGTTTAGACGATGGGTTATGTGAAAAAAAAAATCGAAAAAAAACGTCATTCGTCTTACGAGGACAAAAGACAAAGAAAATAGACCAACGTTACGGCCACAAGCCTTCGTCAGGGAAAGGAAAAAAGTGATGTCCTAGATAAACTACGCAAAACGTAATAATATTTCCGCTCCCAAGCATTTCCCCATTACTCTTTCATTATATATATTGTTTACCAACTTCCGCATTGAGGTCTTCCATTACTATAATAAGGATCATATCTCATTGGGAGTGTCTTCCATTTCTTTTCTGCAGTTGTTGATAGAATGCATCCTTGACCTCATTCATCGCTATCATTCGTTGGTGCCTACATTGTATTATTGTTAGTATTGGTGAAATCTCCCCTCTCAATCTTAATCGTTATCAGTCTGTTGTTGATGGGTTTCCAGCAAACGATAATAATGGGGTTCATAATTAATAAGTTTTTGTACATTTAACAAATCTGGTCAATGGAGGAACATTTGTTCCCTTGTTTTTATTCATAAAGAAATTCACAAATTAACATGGGGAATCACCAAATGGTCAGGGACAGAAACCAGATAAACACACATCATGGATTAACGTAGTATGGAGACATGCACTTACAATATTTGAAGGTAAGAGAAGATGAGCAGATGTGGGAAGTGATCACCATTTAGTAGTAGCAAAACTGAAAGTGAAACTAAGAAGGGCTGGACCAACTGTAACTACACAGAAAAGGATTGACATCAGCAAATTGAAGGACTCCCTTACCAGAAAAGCTTTTGCTGCCGACATTAAGAAACGATATCAATTTGCCAAAAGCCAGGAAAAGACACCGACTGTTGATATAGACCAGAATTTCAACACCATTTCAACAATATATAAGGAAAGCAGCAAATCTTGCTTGGGATTCCAGGAAAGGAAGAAGCAAGACTGGATAACACCAGAAACATTAAACACCATAACGATGAGAAAGGAAATGAAAAGAAAGAAAACAGAAGCGAAGTCCCCCAGGTTAAAGCAACTATATAGCGAACAGTACAGTCAGCTGGACAAGGAAGTTAAACGCCAAAACCGAGCCAACAAAAGGAATTTCCTAGACGATCTTGCAAGACAGGCAGAAGAGGCAGCACTGAGAAATGAACAAAGCACAGTATACAAAATAACTAAATTCATCAGCGGAAAACGAGGTGCAAACAATATAACATTTAGTAAGAGATAAGCAAGGAAATCTCATCAAGACAGCAGAGGGACAGGAAACAAGATGGGGCAGAAGCACTTCAGAGAAAACTCTGAACAAGGAAATTACCAGAGACACAATTGAATGTTCCTGAGGCTGAAAACGATCTAGATGTAAATACAGACATTCCACGAAAAGAAGAAATCATCACAGCAATCAAAGGGTTAAAGAAAGGTCAAAAGCTCCGGGCCATGATAACTTAAATGCAGAGCTATTTAAGACAGACCCTGAGCTAGCAGCAGAACTATTAGAACCACTATTTGCACAAGTGTGGAAAACGGGGACAACACCATCAGAGTGGAACAAAGGAATAATTGTCAAATTGCCCAAGAAGGGAGATCTTGCAGACTGCAATAATTGGAGAGGAATCACTCTTCTCTCAGTTCCCAGCAAAATACTAGGCAGGATAATTATACAGAGAATTTCAAAGGCAGTACACTACAAACTGAGGAAAAGAACAAGCAGGGGATTTAGAAAAGAAACAGAAGAGGGAAGAATGTGTAGATCATTATTCACTCTCAGGGGGAACATTATAGAGCAGTGCTCAGAAATGGCAAAGACAGCTTTACATTAAAGGTGGTGTTTTGGTTGATTTTTCGAAAAAGGCTTTTGACAGCATACATAGGGACAGTTTATGGAAAATACTGAGGGCTTATGGAATTCCAAGCTGCATAGTGTCAATCATAAAAAGCCTCTATGCCAACTTTACGTGTAGTGGGTTGGCAGATGCAGCAACCTAACCTTTCGAGGTGAAGGACAGGAGTAACGACAGGGATGCCCCCCTATCCAATCCACTCTATTTTTAAAATCATAGACTGGTGATGGAAAAGATTAGTTTATTCCAGGTAAGATAGTAGGTAAATAAAACCACACGAACGCAAATAAGATTGAGAGAGCGGACACATGCTGCCCCCGGCTTGGTCAAGTGTTGTAGAAGTTTGAATTTTAAGCTACTCAGGCCGACAGAAGCGAGACGATGCCGTCTTTTAGCTATGTGTCGAAAAACGATTTTGTCGCGAGCCTTTAAAATTTAAAAATAAAATACGCCAAGTGTCCAATACATTTTTCTAACAAAAGGCACACTGTAGAGAATCATAGTATACACAACATGCATAATTACTTCCCTGGAGCCGGGAAAAAGGAAAGATCTGCGATGATTTTTTTTATAACATCATCAAGTAGTTGAAGTACTTAGAAAACAACGAACACCAAAAATGGAAAATATATTGAAATTCTTTATTAATGAGGTTTAAGATCATAAAAAGTTTAGCTAGTCTTAAGAGCTGGGTCTTGTCCTGATGGGTAATATGCTTTCGAATAAAAAATCCGACAGATAGAAATAAAGTTATTTGGACAAAAGACATTATGTTCGTACAGACAGGACCATAACACATGCTCGTTTGGGACTTGCACTAACGTAACATTTTTTGTTTTGACGCGTCCTTAAGAAAAAAAAGGCAAGAAAGCTGGTACAATGTTGAGAGGGTAGACAAGTGGCGGGAGAAAAAATTATGGCGGATGGCTCAAACTGAATAGTTTTTTTTTGGTTAGTGACTTAGGAACCAAAACCAAGTTGGTAATTCTTGGTGAAAGCCATAAGTTCGCGACGGACAGAACCGACTAGAAGTACACTAACAGTGGACCGAAAATTGGACCTTAATTTTAAAAATTTGAATGGAAAATCTTTAAGTATGTAGATAACTATTGGTCAAAAACATTTCTCATATTATTGAGTACATTCAAAGGCTTGACTGCCATTTGTAGAAGATAGGTCCCACCCATCCCCTAGAGCAGGACGTTGTGGTACAGTACCGTTGGTAGATTTCTGGAAAAAAAGTGATTAGCCTTATTAAAGCAAATATATTATTAAAGAGTAAATAGGCATCACAGTTCAGGTGCCAGCAGTAATCTGGAAGTCTGCTATTCAACGTACCTGTGTTTTTTTCATTGAATTTCTGGTAAACCGACATTATTTCATAACATATTTTTTGTTTTAAAAATGTGAGTGATTACGATGCTGCAAATCAGGACTGTAAGTAATCAGGTCCCAGAAGACTGATTTAGGCATGGGCTCTGAAGTTTAATTAGGCTATAACAGTCACTCTGCCCTATTTTAGTAAACATGCACAATGTTTTGTGAAATAAAATTGTTTTCTTAGGTGTACCAGAGGGACACAGCTTCGACCTATCCTTACTGTATGGCTGATTAAAGAAAGATAATAAATATTTATTGCAGATGCTGTAGTGTACCCGCCTTTTGTAGGAGGAGACATTGTGAACAACACAGGTACAAGCTTTGGAATGGATGTGCGGTGAATTGGTCCATGTATATATGACCCCAGCGGTCTTTATTTGTATATGTATTCTCTTTTGTATATATTAAAACAAACAGTTGACAGTAAGATATCACCAAGGAGACATTATTTCATTGTTACAGGGTTTTTTGTATTATTCTGGCACCATAGTGACCGTGGTGAGAGATGTCTATGGAGAACGCAGTGAGAAGTCGTTTTGGAAAATGCACTGTAGGTGACAGGGTTTACCTGCAGAGTACTAACCCTGTTACTATTGGCCATTAATCATAAGCTGAAATAGTGTGACAGACACCACGTTTTACAGACTGTTTCAAGGTGTGAACCATATAAGTAAAATTAAAGTCTGGCTCAATAACCACTAACTCTGCATCAGCTTTGTAAGACCCAGCCACACATGCCCTGTATAACAAGAATAAAATAGGTTATTTCCCTTAGGATGAGAACGGACCAACAGTGACAATTGTACGAGGGGTGTGTTCAAATGAAACCCGTCCCCAGTGGCTTTAATAACAAAGATAGGTAAGGTACATCAGCAGTAGTAGTATGAATTTAAATGCATAGCAATTGTTATGAAGCAAATACCCTGGGGTCCTTTTAAAAATAAGTCAGGGTAGGCATATTCTGACACCATGTGAAATTTCTCCACTGCTTTGGGGTATAACGGCGGATGCCGTTCCTAGAAAAATGACTTTGGTTGCTTTTTTGAAACCCCATTGGTCAAAGAAGCCTGAGACGTGAGTGCACACGGAGTCGAATCGGTTGTCCCTTTAGATATTTTTTTAAGGTCCGAACAAAATAAAAGGTCACATGGTGGACCAGATCGAGGCTGTTAGGCTGGGTTGTGGCAGAAATTCCCACCAAGGATTCTACCTTTTTGGCCAATTGTTTTTTTTGTACGATCTTGTTTTTTTTAGATCCCATAAAATCTGGACACTATGTTATCGCTTGCGCCCCGCCCTTATCCTCGGGGAGCAAACAATGTACTACGCAGTAAAATCGATTGAACGAGCATTGTCGGTGCAAACAGAATCACAACCAGGGAACACTGCAAGTCATGCCGGGTCGTTTATTCTTTGAAATGGCTGTATGGCACGTTTTATCCATAGTGTGTCTAATAGTTGTGGGACGCGGATGGCATTGATGTTTTCACGCCATGGGCTCTTTGTAAAGAAAAAAAAAAAAAAAACATAAAATAATAAGTTAAAATATCCTGGCCCTCTTTACACTAGACTACTAATAGCAATCCAGCCTTCAATCGGATCAAAAAAACTACGGTTCAGTCATTACCGTACCGGGGAAATCAGTGAAAATGAATTTTTTGGACGCGGATTCCTTCGCTCCTAACCGGCCATTATTTTAACGGTCTGCAGAGGCACAACCAATCTGAATTCTAGGAGAATGAAAAACCACTTAATGCACACTTGTACTTTCGTATTGCTTATTACGTCAGATTTTTTTTTTGTGTCGTCAATCATGCTCCACTCCAACGAATTGATCCACTTGGCGCGCCAGGCACGGTCGGGTTTCATTTGAACACGCGCTCGTATATTCAAGAAGACTGGAGAAAAGATTTATAAAATCCCAAACAGCCATCCAGTGTTTTTTTTTTGGTTAAACCAACCATAATAGAGTTAAAATAATAACACTATTAGATGTCCCCCAGTAGTTTGAAGTAACCAAAATTAGGTTCTTGAAGACCAATTGACTCTTTAGTTCTATAACTAGTTACAATTTACGTAGTAATATGTAATAATATTGGAGAAAGTTTGATAGATCCTCCCTAACCCGCCAGGTAAAAGCCGTTGACCATCAAGGAAACTAGGCTTCAGGAGGGTCAAATACATCATAACAGAAAAAAAAAAGTACCGATTTCATTGAAAGCTAGATATATCCCAGTGTTGATGTTCTTTTTAAAATATCAAGGTAGACCCCTAAGATACTTGTTTCACTGTACCTGAAAAGATGTGTATAATTGTTAAAGTACCATAACTGTTCCTGACACTTGCATATCCCTGGACTAATAGACGTAGCTATCATTCCAGACAAGTCACGCCTTACTCGAGAGTCTTCTGGAGTCTTAATCGATACGAAAGGAAACAAGCATAGGTACAACCGCAGACCTAAAAACGAATAAGAAAACCCAAATTTTGGATAAGCCAAAACCAGTATAAGCAAGTCGATAAATTTTTGACGCGAAGGTTGAGATGTTATACCTAACAAGAAAATAAGTATGTACTGACGTAACTGAATGAAAAAAAGGCACATGTAAGGTCCTGACTATACGGAAATAATTATTCGATTCCTTCAGCCATGCAAGACCCTGATAATTCTAAATATAAGAATGCTACCGCTACAGTCTCGAAAATCTTGAGACACAGTTCATCGTACACTATACTGCAATAATTACTACAGATGGTCGAATGACGGCTCAACCATCTACAGGAGCAAACGAAAATGTTGGGTACTGAATGAACACAATACACTTTAGACTCAAGCTAGATTAAATGAATCCCATATACTGGTGGTTAATCTGTGAGTATTTTAACGATCTGACGCCGAGGACGTTTTGTTCTTTTCTTTATACAAGCTCTAAACATGCCTTTCCCGCAAGAACTACTGGTGCACAGGTCAGTTTGAACGCAATGAGGAATTACATTTACAGAACAGCTGTGAACTAAGTATCAACCATGGACACTTGGTCCTATGAATATATGTTAATCGAGAGTTTCCTGTAGGAAAGCAACCCAACCCCAGACAGGAAAACGGTGCTCTGGGAGTACTTCCTAGTGAAACGGTCAAATTCTGTTACCAAAAAACAAGTTGTTTTCACGCATCATTCACCTCATAAAGTTCAATGCTAATTCGTCGACACAGGTAACTAGGTTTCATAGGATTATTGATCCCATTTTCCATATTGTACCAAGATGGAGAAAAGGAAAAAAATGAGAACACACCTGTAGGTCGATTATAACCCCAGTAACAAAGCGCCTGAAGTGTTCCATGTAGAATCTACAACATCCACAACATTTGAATTCTACTAAGGCGATTGATATTATAGCTTAAAGTTGGATACATAATACAAATAAACATTAAATAATCATACAGAGCTTTCCCAATTCCTGTCACCGGATGGTACAAACAAAAAAAAAAAATCACTAGTTCATCAATACAGAACCATGTGAAACAATAACTTAATTGGCAAATAATATTTAAACTCATATCTGCTAAGGAATGGTCGGCAGAATAGAAAATTAAAAAAAAAAATTATCAAAGTTATGACATCTGAAAGTCAAACGTAGTTGTTTGAATAGATTCACCCTAGTCAAATGGCCACGATAAAAGCAAATGACCCTATTTGCAAATATCTATTAGATCCGACCTCTTATAAGCAGCACTACGACAACGTTTTGACATCCAGTTTGATACAGTGTCCATAAGACCTTCATGGTCGTATAATCACTGCCACATGGCCGCCCCCTCCAAGTCCTTGGTCACCCACTGCCCCAGTGATGCATCACTCCAACAGACTGTAAATTTAATGAACTGTGGCGCTCAAACGTCCCCTTTTACTCCTAGACTTCTCAAACTTAACATAATTGAAAAGTGAATTTCAACACACCTGCCTCTAACCTACTGTAAAAACTAGGTCCCCCAATACACGTTATGTGTAACCAGCGAACTAACACCCAACGCAGAGTGCTGTCCGGTCAACGCTTTGTGTAGGACATGGGTATCTGAGTAGTAATAAAAAATGTGCGAATGAATGATTTATGGTTTCGCCATGTTGTTTTTGAAACAAATTTTGTCTACAGGGGAATCCTCTATTTTTACATTCCCCTTTCACCCCTTCTATAGGTCACTTCCAGTAAAATCTGATTCCTCCTATCTCACTTATTCTTCATCGTCCCTTATCTGTCACAATTCAGTTATTAAACACAAGTCTCGGGCCTTCTCTCTCCACACACTTCTCTTTCCTCTTCACCGCGATCACCTTCTGTACCCTTACAAGCATTCCCTTCACTCATTGCACATTAACCTCACATCTTTCCACCTCTTCCTGTGCCCTTCTTCTCCCTAACCCCACAAGACTATCTGTAGTAACCCTCCTTCCTGTCCCATGTGTATTAGTCTCTGCTCAGCTGTTCTCCCACTCCCACACACACTATTTTATTATCTATATTCGCTTGCAGAGCAAAAATAAGTGCTTTTCAATGCAACGATCCCATACACTGTCTTGAAGCGTTAATTTTACTACAATCGTCTGGGCGCCTCCCCATCACTACTGTGAAAATGTCCGAATTATTACAAATTGTTAGTGTTAAAGTTAAACATTGCAACGTTACCCCTTATTCAAACGCATCATTTTGTGTACTCACAGAGTTATCTGAGCAAGCATCGTTAATTTGTACACAAAGCTATTTCTTTTTCCCGCTGTCGTGCAAGCAAGATCAGGCGCAGAAGTTGAAAGGTTTATTGTACTCGTTTTTCGAAACCGACAACTAAAAGCGTGTTCTAAGATTCTTTACGAATAGACTCGAGCGGGTTGTCATGTTTCAGTCTTAGGGCATTGCCGACTGCACAAAAGGCATAAATCGCCTGTAAAAACTGGCTTTTGAAGATGAAACCAGTCAGACTGAAAGCCTGAGGGCTGGTGTATTTATTCACATCATATTTTTACACTATTGGCGTCGCTCATTGACCACTAAGCGGAGTTCCCTCGTCCCTCACAAGCCTCCTTTCCCCCTCCTCAAGTCATGGTCGCTTCTTCGGGCCGGAGCTCTCCTCTCTCCTCCCTGGATCCGAACTATGCTATACAAATTCAACCCATACATTATCTTCTTTCTACAAAAAAATAGGCTACCACACTCCAAGATCAATAAGATCCAATTCATTTTTTCCATTATACATTGGAATTTCTTGAAAAGCAAATTTACATACACAACGACTTAACACACATCTCTTGAATCAAAACATCAATTTCTCAACGGATAAGATTTAATAATTATAGCTTCAAAATGTGGGCTTGATACCACCTCACCTGCTTCACCCCCCTCCAGAGGTCATAACGAGTTACCTATTAGATCTGATTCATGGTAAAGCTTATAATCATGAGGGGATATAGAGTTAAATTAAGAAAAACAGACCGATTATTAGTTCTTGATTAACATTTTACCCTAAAAGGCTAATGCCAATTATTATACAACATGAGGTTGCGCCGGTGCATAAAGTATTAGACAATATAAACAACAGAATGAACGGTATTGCATGGTTGTGGGATTTTAGAAAGGAGGGTAAACAACCATGCGTATGTCCCTCTGACATACCAGCACCGGCACAAAATTTCGGATTTTTTTTTTGCTGGGTGTCGTTTCTCTGGGTTGTGTGATTTTTTTTTTGGGTCGGTGGGAAAAGCAATGTGTCTAGTTGAGAGTTGGTCCAGGGTTTCCTCGACTGCATTTTTTGAACTCATTTGTGGTCTTCTCTCTTTTCTCCCCCAACAAAACCCATGCCTAAGAAAAATTATCCGAAACTTTTTGTGCCGAATACCATCAACCAACCAAATCTCTTACGCTCGGAGCAGAATCAAGAGGACATGCACACCATCCATCAGCTTGGCAGAAACGCCCTGGAGCTGGGTTGGCCATGTCCTCAAGAACGAGCTCCCGATGCCATCAAAAGAACAGCCTTATAGTTTTGTACCCCTCTGAAGGAAAACGAAAGAGAGGCCGACCAAAAAAACTTGGCGGGAGGACTGTGGAGCTGAGATGCAAGAATGAACCAAAGTTGGGGCAACTAGTACGAAGGATGGCCGCCGACCGAGTCAAAGAGAAAATCAATTTGTTGTTGCCCCTAACAAGATCTCACTAGGACGTCATGTCCACTGACTGCCTACGCTTTTGAAAACGGTCGAGCGGCTTAAGGATCAAAGAAGAAGAAGACTGTGAGGTGTGATAGGTCAAGATTAATTTGACTCTATTCGAAGTGATTTATATTGAGGTATGAGGGCCTTCTCTGACGAGAGATGGGGATTGGCACAAAATTGTTGGAGTGCAGAGGATGAGAACATGTTCCGATAAAGTCTGCTACGAAGAAATCCAACATCTCCATTGGCTTTGAAAGTGGAAAGTCATCGTCGATGCTAGGCACATAACGGCTGAGCGGAGAGTTGTGAAGAATGGAAGGGCTGGAGCAGCGACTAGCCTGATTATTAGAAGATGTATACATGAAGGTATCTATGGTCATCTTTCGGCATGTAGTAAATACTGAGGTATTAAGGCCGTAGGGGTGTGGATAGTAATAGTAAATAGTCATGTCAAGAAAGTTTACAGATACTGTGGAGATAGGGAGGTGAACGTGATGGTGGGGTGGAAGTGGTTGACAAAGTCGAGAAGCGGGGAATAAATTCCAGTCTCGGACGATATCTGTGAGTACCTAGCTATAGCCATCACGATATAATCTGCCGGTAGAAAAAAACAACATGTGAAAGGACCGAGGTATTGTTCGCCTATATCTGTGCTCCAAGTGGCGCACATTACAGCAGGCATCAGCAAGAACCCATCTTCGTTCCCTCGGCTACACCACTAATTTGGTCAATAAAAAAATGGACCATATGAAATTCAAATGGGAATTACAAGTTTGAAAGGACCAGTGTCAGCAATACGGAGAAGAGTGTGCAGTGGAATATAGAAGGACAAGTGCCGCTGGTCAAGAAAAGAAAGCAAGAAACTGAAGAGCTCGGAGACCATCATGGGGAATTGAGGTAATACAGAGAACAGACGTCAAACATAAAAGACGGTAGGAGCGGTCTGCTGAGAGTCGGATAGAGGAGAAAGTTATAAGAGCAGATGATTAGTGGGTCTTGACAAAGGAGGAAGATTCTTCTCAACGATTATGCTGGAAAATGGTTATCGAGGAAGCAGAATATTTGTTCGTAGGAGAGGAACAGAGCCGAGACAATAGGTCAAACTCCATGGTTGTCGATCTTGTGCATTTTGGGGAGTATGTAGAGATACAGCCTTGCCCAAAGATCTTTCATGAATCCCTAAGATGATATGCGTGGGGAGGAAGAGCCGTACAGGTGTTGAGCTTTTTAAATAGGGTGTTGAGTAAAATGCGATTTGTTAGAGACAGTTGACATCGTTGCGGTCCTTGGCCTGAAAAAAAGACCATTTAGTCACTGGTGTTTTTTCCCTTCACCGTTAGGTATAATAGTCCTACATGCCCAACTACGACAATGGCTTCCTCCTATGTCAGCCTGGTTTGATGACGAATGTCGTAGCTCTAGACGGCGAAGAAAGGGAGAAGAGCACGGGAGCCTCTTCGAAGTGATCATTGGAATAATGTAATCTACGAGGGCGGAGCTTCTGATGGCATGGATGGTATACTTGATATAACAGGTCCAGGGCCATGAGAACCCCAGGTTTAGTTGTACAGGTAGGGTTCGTAGAGTGAGAAAAACGTGCGAATATGTCGGAATTCAGCCTGATACTGCGGAGTGTTCCTTCCATACTTCTACAAATGCGGGGAACATCATGCCTCATGCTACTACGTAGAAAATAAACCGATGAACACCTGGAGGGGATTTATATGGGTCTAGTGTCGGACGAAGAAGGTACAAATTATTCGAGAAGGCCCTTACTGAGAACAGCAGCCCTCTCCGCTCAGAGGAGCGGCAGATCTGAGTGGATTCCAAGACATATCTGATTGCGGGATGGCGTGGAGGAAGGAGGGGCAACAGCATTATGTGTAGGGAGAGACGGATAATTTATGATGTTTAGGTAGTGGAAAGGGACTCATGCCAGCACTAGCCGGTTCAGAGTGAGGATTGTGGTGCGTATCATAGATAGAGAGGGAAGTTGTTTGGAGGGGTGAGACAACCGTAAGTGAAGCAGAATTTATGGTCTGGTATGCGCTCACTGACGATCTAGATAAAAAACGGAGGTGACTGGCAGCACTACGTCCGCATACGTTGAAAGCTCACAATCTGGTCTCAATTTTCGTTGGTAAGATAACGATTTGTTCCCCCAAGATTTAGTGTACAGCAGATGGATGAAAATTGGCGAAGAAGAATACTATCCAGGTAAGAATTTTGTGGTGATGGCTTGTATGAATAAAGTTGGAATGTGAAGAAGGTGAACCAATGTATTAATCACTTGAAAGTAAAACGAACGCAAAGTCAATCAGGGCGGCACAGGATATAGTCAAGGAGGCATGGAGCTCGAAGCGGGTGGTTGAAACTCGAACACACGGGAGAGAGTTGCGTAGAATACCTATTTAAGAGAGGGACATAGTTGGGGGAAAAAGTATACCACGCCAGAATAAGTAAAAAACGCCCATATAAATAAAAGATAATTAAATAATCTAAATACACATAGGCTATAAACAACGCTTAATAAAAAATGGAGACTAAATGAAACAATACAGTAAATAACTATGATAGAGATGCTGTGGTAATATACAAGAGTATATGGAAGGAAGAATAGGAAAATACGAAAATAAATTAAATAGGATATAAAATGAATGCAATACTGAAAAAGGAGAGATAGATAGGAGTCGGATTGATAAGCCTGATAGGTATAAATAGAGACACGAGATAACAGAGACATGAGATAACAGAGACACGGGTGCAGTCCAAAAAATTGATATTTAAGGTCGAGGAAGTTGAGTGGGCAACTGCGGTAAGACGTCGGAGAATACAAGTGGGAATTGGGGGAGAGAGGAAGGGGGTGTGAAAAAAAACCCACCGAAACAAAGGTGAATCGTCCTTACGAGCACAAAAGACCAAAGAAAATAGCCCAACGTTACGGGTCACAAGGCCTTCGTCAGGGAAAGGAAAGAAAGGTGAAATGCTAATAGGACACATAAGAACCTAATAAAGATAAAAATAAAAACTAGGTACTTTCCGCAGAAGGCAATCGAAGGGTCCTAACACATTGTGCTGCCAGGCGGCGAACGGACGATCGGGTGCCCGGAAAGGTAATAGACTGCCACCCCCGGATGTACCATCAATATATACTAAGAAAACTTAAAAATCGATTACTGAATAATAAACTACTGACCCAAACGTAATAACACTACTACACACCTTTGTCTGAGTCCACTCATTCCTCTCTTGTTCTATTTGAAACTCTTTCCATACTCTTATCCCATTGTTCTAATTTTTCTGCCGCCTCTCTAATAATAAGTATGAATATATAATACACTGTTTTTAATATGTCTTGATTTTCTAATTTCATGATTTAACACTCCAACGTTTTCCAACTGATGATTTTAAGTTATTTTGTACATACTGGTGCTTTTGTTCATGACTCAGTGCTGGCCTCTTCTGCCTGTCTTGCAAGGATCATCCATGAAATGTCCATTTTGTTAGCATTGGGATTGGACGTTTAAATTCCTTGTCAAAGCTGACTGTACTGTTCACTATATATTGCCTTTTAATCTGGGAGACTTAGCTTCTAATTTCTTTCTTTCTTCTTCATTTCTTTTCTCTTACGCTATGGTGTTTAAGCGTATCTGGTGTTATAAAAGGTCTTGGCTCTTTCTCTTCCTGGAAGTCCCAAGCATCGGAACTTGCTGCTTTCCTTTCCTTTAGTAACTTGTTGAGTATGGTTGTGTTGAAATCTCTGGTCCCGAGCCTCACATGTACTGGAGGTCAAAACAGATCCTTTTCCGTCACCTCCCTATCCTCCCAAGCAGAGTCTGGTGATGACCCTAAGAAGTATTCGACGAAGCACCTTTGGTGGCATATAGACGCGACAAGAACCTGAAGGATTTTTCTTGTTCACACTCAGCCGTCTCCCCAAAGCAGAATGCGACTCACTTTTGGCAACACACTAACCCAGTGGTCGGAACACGATTGCAACCACGTTGCAAGTATTGTTTACGGTGGGATACAATTAGAGGATCCCATGCATGTATCAAACGCCGAATGATAATCATTGTGTTCACACAGATTCAGGACATTTATGGTCAGTACGACCATAACAAAAGCCGGGTAGTGAACATGGTCTAACGGGAAAACATGGTATACATTTAATACATAAAGTCACTTCACAATAACGTCCATGCAAAACCATCAAAAGTACATGGCCAATGGATAAGCGTAGTCAGATTATCTCCCTGGTCCCGTCCAATAATGGTTCAAACGTTAGGCATACGTTTAAGATGGGCAACCTATAATAAATAAACACTCACTCCTCCTCTTATCTCCAACTCAAAGATCCTGGCGTTGGGTGGTACTAAATGGTTCGGGGCAATCCCACGAAAATCAAAGTAATGCGGGGCAGAAAAAAATCATGCCAACACAAAATATTAGTTTGCCTTCATCAATCCTCAAAGTTTTCGTGTAAAGTAAGATTAGGGTTGAAATGAACTTCTTTCTAGAGTAAGTTTTATGGAATCATCTTGCAACATAACGTGGCGGCCTCCTAAAAAACAACAAAGCCACAATATAATAATTTAGTAAATTTTACTCTCTCGATTAATCCGGATACTCGAAAAAAACACTTACACCCACACGGGTGAAAACGCTTTCGCTCACCAACAAGATCACGGGTGGACGCTCCGGTGCCAAACCTGTAGTTTTGTCTAGAACAGGCGAACACAATTCCTCTAACCTAAAAAATGGAAATGTGCTAGCGCCGCGTGCATAGTAACATTCAACACACACAATATAATATCTCGCATCCCAAAATCCTATCCTATAACATAATCACAGACATCAGAAGACCCCCTTCAGCGGAGTGTACAAAAAATACAAATGTATTTTAGTTTTTGTCTTCTCTTTCACTTTCCAATTCAAATGTTTCATATGCGGAAAATATCGGCCAACAAATTGATCATCTCACAAATATTGAGCCATATCGAAAAAAATCAATCTAGGGTTCGGCAGTCAGT
This sequence comes from Oreohelix idahoensis, assembly GCA_024509875.1. NCBI lineage: Eukaryota > Metazoa > Mollusca > Gastropoda > Stylommatophora > Oreohelicidae > Oreohelix > Oreohelix idahoensis. The sequence goes on along the minus strand of JAMPIV010001333.1, from coordinate 5,718 downwards.
CCCTGCCTAAATGGTGAAAAACTTATTATTAAAAAACACATTAGAATTTAAGACGAAATTTGTCATCAGTCATTTTCAAAAAAGGGGGCATTGCCATATTGTCAACAGTTAAAAAACCAAGGTCATATACAGTCGATAAATTCCAATCTGAATGTTAAAAATTATTCAAATAATCAAAGCAAAAAGAACATACCATATTAAATGTATGATCTACATACGTGAGTTTTACCCAGAATTTACAAAAAAAAAAAACATATCAAAAAAGAAAAAATTATAAGTGTCACAATGGGTACATAATATGGGGGGGGAAATGAAAACATGGTATGAATGATATAATCTAAAATAAAATAAATAAAAATAAAAAAATATCAAAATCAAAAGAAATCTTAAACAAGCCAAGGTATGTTGTTAATAATTTTCGCAAAATAATAAAAATTTCTTAAATTGCATCATACGGTAGGACTATCTCCAACGTAATTAATGCAGCTTTTTAATAAAGATAATCCATAAATATTCTAATTTTTTAGGAATAAAAGTCAGGTTCTATATCTCACATTGACAATCGAAATCACTAAACTAAAGATTTTTACAGCAATGCAGATGTCGATAATTCGAACTCATTAAATCATAAGCTTCATTAAAGGGTACATGAAATAAGTCTCCCAAAAGGGCTTAAAAAGAAATAGAGAGAAAAAAACCCAATAGTAACAAGAACAGCAAAGTATGTAACTAATTAACAATCATTAATAAATTTAAGATACATTCGAAAGCAAGTAATATGGACATCTTGGCAAAGTACCTTTTGTGGGACGAATGTGGCAAGACAAGAAATGTCCCAAAAATCAAATTAGCCAATAAAAGATAAATCCAGTACTCCAATACACATAAATTCCGTCCTACAGGACTAGATTTTCTAAAGATAATTAGTATAGCAATCTTTAATTAATGTGTGAAAGTTCATGCTTCCAGAATAACCCAACAAAAGATGATCTCCATTAACTTCAAAAGAATTACATTGTTCTGGCTCTTTGCAAGTAGTCATAATACACCTTCATTGTACCACTATGTTAGTAAAAGTGAAACACTGATGTTATCGGGGGGAAGGGGACCACTCTCTAAATAATGGCCAAAAAAATAATGAGAAATGGTTTGTAAATCAAAGTCCATCGCTAATAAACCAATAAAAGACTTTGTTCATATGTGACTAAGATATTGGATCAACACACAATTGCTTACACCACATGTGTACCTCACTGGTACTAATTAAAACAACGTCACATATCCCGTGTACTTCAGGATGACACAGGGAGCTAGTGGATTCTTTTGATAAACAATAGGCGATGTTTATTTAATGTACTTAACAGCTCTCAAATTCTTGAATTATAAAGTCTAATTCTCATCATCAACGTTCTTTAGTGAATGTCTTCCTGGACACTCCCACCTGTGGTGGAATCGACGATAAATCTTAATCACCATCGAGTCGACGAAACTAGTTGGAACATATGCGATCTGTGAGACATAGGCAGGATAATCATATTCATAGGAGTGTCAGGCAAAAAAAAAGGTAACTAGTTACTCAATAGACCAGGCATTTTTTTAACTGTTTCAGTTGGAAAATATGCCACCTTTTGAAGTATAATAAACGTCGGGCCTATGACACTGCTCCTTTCCAGAAACGATGGTAAGTAAGCCTTTTTTTCTTTTCCAAGGCAATGATTTCATCAGTGACTAAAAACAAGTAACTATAAAATCTAACTGTTTAGACCTGAATTACCTTCAAGATGACTACGAACTGGGTTCTTGGACAAATATACTTGAGGGGTTCGTCGGTGTTCACAACCCTAACAATTTCTGCGTCCTCACCCATGGCTTCACACATGTGTAATATAAAGTCAATTAACTAAGTGAATATGAATCTTCAGGTTCGAGTTGGGGGCATCTCGATACATTTAATGAACTTGGGATGGCTTGAATATCATATTTTCTCGGCATCAGTCATCGTTCTTGAGATATGGAAGGTTGCATGCACCCTCCTCTCAAATTCTTGCACCAGCGAAGCGACGAAACTCTGGAACAAGCATCTGTGCGGGGATAATAATTCAAATTTATAACTGGTTATCTTAAATAGGTGGCATAGAAAAAAAAATTTGAATTTTGAATATAATTTACCGCGTCCTGGCACTCTGGTTTCCAGTGCACGTGGTTCGGTAAGCCTTTTTTTAGCAGGGCAGAGAGGTCAGCAGTGACGAAAAACAAGGTGGGTATAATTCTACTGTAGTACTGAATTAAACCGAGATGACCACGAACTTGCTTCTGAGTAGTAGGCATGGACAATTTTAGAATTTTGGAAATGTTCTGTTGCTCGAATGAAATTTAAGACATAATCAACATAAGGTATACGTAAAAAGAGAAAGATGCACCCGAGAAACCACATCAAAAACTGAAAAAAATCAGTCAATGCGCCCCGTGTATTGCTTGGTGGAAGATTTCGCACTAATACGGTGCGTGAGCGTATATTGATACCACCATATGTGGGGGTTGAACCCACTACATTCGCTTTTCCAGCACGAAATCGTGCGCTGGGAAGGTATGCCGTGGCAGTGGAATGAGAGACATGGTGATTAATTTTCCGTCTGCGCGTCGTGGCTGGCTTAAAAGGTGCATCATACTGCATGTGCTGAGTATGATGTTTATCGGAAATCAATCCCATCGGTTTGGAGCATGTCGTAGATGATTGCTCATAAGGTACTGCTAAACCTACTTTAACAGCTGTAATGGGTTTAATATGATCAGGTAAGTTCACTGGGACATCTGGAAAAGAAAATGTTTCCTCCTGAATTACTGATAGTGCAGAGTAGTGAGTAGTATTCCTAGGGTGCTCATCAACTGCTTGAAAGATGGCTTGAAGGTGTTCCCACTGATTCATTTCCTCGGGTGAGCAATCATTGCTGCCGTGTATCCGACCAAGTATGACATCCGCTATTGGGCTTCTTAACAAACACACTTTAACCTTCCCTGTAAAAAATGGTGAGTGAATATCCACCACGGCTGTCGGATAAAATTCAATTGTCCCGCCAAAAGTTACAAATTTAACAAAGTCGCCCGTTGCATGAGACGGATGTACTAATGACTGTCTCACTCCGACAGTCGTGCAACCGGAATCACGGAGTACTGTAACTTGAGTGCCATTCAATAAGCCTCTATGAAGCTGTAGTACCCCTGTGCCGTCATGTGCTGATGAAGCAGTAACTGCTGGTAGCGGATGACCACATTTTAACAAGGAAGTAGCATTAGACTGAAATAGAGTTTGGCAGTCTACACACTGTGAAGCAGTATCGAAGTCAAGCGAACAACATGAAGCTTAGTGATTAACAACATTGTTGTCCTGCGCGTTCTCAGTTGTAGCAGCAGTGTTTGCTGAATTGGCTTGGTAGTTCGAGTATGTAGTATTTCTAGGGCGTGCTCTATATTTCTGATCGTAAAAAGAGTTATTTTGGCTCCTGTCATTATTTCTGTGGTTCCTATTGTTGTTTCCTTGATTTCTATAGTCTTGTGACCTATTCCGATGTGAAAAATTTTGGTTATTGGGTCCCCAGTTATTCCAATTCTTATTATAGTTACCAAAGTTATCATTCCTTCTCTCTCTTGAGTTTTGTTGGAAATTACCCCTGTGTTGGGGTGAATGGTTCCTATATGGTTGTCTACCTCTATATGGTTGTGAGTTATTGAATTTGCTTGGTTTGAAATTCCCATCAAAACTGTAGGATCTTTGTCTATAATTGTTGTGGTTCCAAGTTGTAGCTGCGGCAACAGGTAAAGCTTCCTGAATAGTGTTGTTACTGACACAAACTCCCGGATGTCCCGTACAATATTGCCTACATAATTCCTCCATTGAACTCAAACTCGACGGCTTCCTTTCCTGTAGATATTCTCGCAGTGGTCTGCTTACAGAAGACAAAATTTTGTCTCGCAATAATAAGTCCTTAAGGCCCTCATAATTCTCTTCAATTCCAGAAAGTTGTATCCATCTATTAAATGTTAGTCGAGTTGCAGCTACAAACCTGTGTAAAATCTTTACCAGTTTCAGGAATCATATGTTTGAACTTCATACGATAACCTTCAGCGTCTAACTGATGAAGTTTTAATAATTATGTTTTAGCAGCATCATAATTGCGTCTATTCGGCCCGTCCAATTGACACAGAGCCGTTAAAGATTCACCAGTCATGAAATCCATCAATCTTGTACACCAATGAGACCTATCAAGATTATTTTCTTCACAAACATTTTCACAGCGTTGTAAGAAGGACGAAATATCATCTATTTCTGGCTTAAACACAGGCAAACGAAATTTAGTAGAACCACTATTGTAGTTGCTAGAGGAACTTCTAAGTTCAGAGTTATCATTTTGTCTACTCTGATGTTGCAATCTTTGTTCTTCAATACGTAAAGTCGCCATTTTTTCTTCATGTGCAAACTTTTTTTCTTCTATTTCTTTTTCATGTGCAAGCTTTGCTGCTTCAGCAGTTTGTTGCAACTTTTTCTCCTCATGTGCAAGTTTTCCTGCTTCAGCAGCTTGTTGCAGCTTTTTCTCTTCTGCAAGTAGCTCTGCTTTTTTGAGCTCTCGCTCCTCATACCGTGCATCTCTTTGTCTCTTATCCTCTAGGGCTTCTTGATTTTCTTTGGAATTGAATTCCGCTTTGGCAAAGTCCATTAATTCCTTCGCCTTGTAACCATATTCTTGGCCCATAGTAATAAATTCCTGATACTCCATTATTTACTTCTTTAGTATCTTACTATCAATATTATAAATTATGTAATAAATGTATCTCAATTAGTCAGTCTATACCAATTCACTAGCTTTGTGCTTTGCAATATTATCAATGCAAATAGATTCTTAATATTACTAATCAATAACAAAATAGTATAGTGTGAAAGACCAACAGTAGTAAAGATACGAGGGAAACGAGAAAGAGAGGAGAGAAAAAGAATTATGATAATGTACAAGAACAGAATGGAATAAACAAAGAATAGAATAGATGGAAGTTACAACAAGATGGAACTAAACAAAAGAAGACAAGTACAACAGAATTGATGGAACTAAACAAAAGACAAGTACAAGTGACCAAGACAATGTAATAACAGCAGCAAGTAAACGAAAAAGAATGCAAATGGGAAACTAAGGAGAAATAACAAATAGAACAGACTTACTGCTTAAAAAAAAGGACAAGACCGGTAACAATATATATAAATGTAAACAAGTGATAGAAGGTTAGACTAGCATTACGAACAGAATGGTTGCCAACTAAGGAGAAGAAAAACAAAACCAGCACACAACAAGAACTGACACTAGAAGGAAGGAGCATCACACCTAAACAAATTAGGCCACACTAAACAGGCAGTGAACTAAACGTCGGTGAGAAAACTCGTGCCGGAAATTTCCCTGCTTGAGAAATGTAGGCAAAACCTATAGAAATATCTGCTGAGCGGTCATTTTACAATGACATGTGTCGCTAACAACAGATTTGTACAAAGACATAGAAACCAAGAAAACGAATAACACAGATATAAAAAAGGCTTACACCACGGCAAAGGTACAAGAGTGTAATAACGGGCACTTATCTTATCGCAATCCGACCAGATGCAAGTCCGAAAAAAGGGCGTCAACACTGGAACAACATTGTCCCTCAATACAAGTGAGGCACGGATGAAATGTAAAC